>BQNB010029421.1:22274-55743 GCA_026074375.1 Tanacetum coccineum | reverse complement strand
CAAGTTACTATTCTTGCAAGCACTCCCTTTAGTGCTAAGTTGCTGAAATACCTAAATGAAGAAGTCAAAATTTAAAGAAAAATTTATGTGCCAAGCCTTAGGTAAAAAAAGAAAAAAAATATATAGTAGTTCAAAGAAATAAAGGCTTAAGTTTCGGCACATGAAGATTTGTATGTCCCTCATTTACGTTTTGATAATCACAAAATATAAAAACGTTCAATGTAAAATTAAACGTAAACAAGTAATTAGTAGTAAAATTTCATTTTGAAAATTATATCACTTAAAGGTATGAATAAATAAATGCTTAATGCATTTTATGATCAAAGAAAATTTTTATTCAACCTCACACTTTTATAAAATGTTGTAAACATTTTTATAAACATTACAAAACATTTTCTACAATTGAAAGAAATATTTTATTCAAAATAAACTTTTTAAAATTCAAATTTTCGGACTTAAAACGGCTAGAAAGTTCCATAAAATTCTCCCTACACAAAAGGACAAACTAGGGAGCGCCCAGTCTAGGGCGGCCCCCTTATATACACGGGAGGCCCCCTTAAAATTAAGGGGATGGCCCACCTATTTAAGGGGACCGCCTATAGATAGACGCTCCTCTAGTTTGTCCTATAAATACTGGACTTTTCCTCACTATTTTCTCACCTTTTTGCACTCATTCTTTCTGTTTTAAAACAGCCAACACATCTCATTAAAATCCTTTGATCATTTAATCATAAAGTTTTGTTTCCAAGTATTCCAAGCTCAATTCCTCAAGTGCAAGAGAATAATACTTCCATCATCAAGTGAAGAAGTATTACACCTTTGTGTGTTGTTGCAATCTTATTGCATCCATATCATAACTTGTAAATCATTTGTAAATCTTGTAATATGTGTAGTAGCTAGATCTTGGTGATCTTTGTAAGTATAGTTAGAAAATGGTAATCTTACCAAGTGTGGTTAGTTAGTGGTTGGCATATAAGTAGTGGGTGAAGTGGAAGTCGTGAAGTTGTGTGGAAGTCTTGAAGTTTGTGATTGAAAGTTGTGCTGGTGAAGTCGTGAATTTGTGTTGTGTAGATTGGGTTCTAGCTAGTGTTAGAACTCGACATTTAGCTTTGTGTCGTAAATCGGTTGTACAGCAAGTTGTGTACGGTTTTCTCCGCCATACGGGAGCTTGCTTGACATAGTGAAGATAAACTCTTGAGTTAGGTTACTCGGGGTTGTAGTAGAGTAGGGCGAAGAGTGCTTATTACCGAACCACTATAAATCCTCGCGTTATGGTTTGATTGTTCTTACTCTTATCACTTGTCTTACATTATCTCCTCATACTATCATATCAATTATTTAGATAAATATATTGTTTATATTGTGCAAGTGTTGAGTTCACATAAATTCAAATCTAGAATTTTTTTACAAACAATTCAAAACCTTTAATTAAAAAGCAGTAAACTATTCAACCCCCCTTCTAGTTTTCACAAAGGTGAATATGATATGTGGAGGATAAGGATTGAGCATTACTTTCAATTACAAGACTATGCTCTATGGGATGTCATAGAGAATGAAACTCATTCAAACTAGTAGCTTAAACAACAATAAATGCTGATGGTACCTCAACTTCACTAATACCAAGTCCTGTAACTACTAAAGAAAAGGCTCAAAAGAAGAATGATGTGAAGGCAAGAAGTATGTTACTGATTGCACTTCCTAATGAACATCTAATGACATTTAATCAGTACAAGTATGCTAAGACTTTGTTTGTTGCTATACAAACAAGATTTGGTGGATGCCACAAAGAAGACTTAGAAGACTCTTCTGAAGCAAATGTATGAGAACTTTAGTGATTCAAGCACAGAGTCTCTTGACTCTATTTTTAACAAGCTTAGAAGGATTGTAAGTCAGCGGTGGCTATTCTCGGGGAAACATTTTCACAAGTAGAATCTCAATTTGAAATTTTTTGAGAAGGTTTTTCTTTGGGCCCTTTTTGGACGTGGATTATCATGTTGTGGTTTGAGGAATAAACAAATTGGACACAATGAGCTTTGATGATCTCTACATTAATTTCAAGATGTTAAATAAGAGGTAAGGAATCTTGCAAGCTTAAGCTTCAAGCTCAAGTTCTCAGGAATATGGCTTTGTGTCATCCCCTACAGTACTAATTGAAGTTAATAAGATTATGGAGTTTGAGTTCTGCCATTTTACACTCAAGTTACATGTTAGCAACTCAAGTTAGCACTGCTAGTCTTAAGTTAGTACTGCTAACTTAAGTGATGACATTGTTTATGAATTTTTTGCCAATCAACCAAACGGGTCTCAACTTGTAAATGAGGACCTTGAACAAATCCATGAAGATGACATAGAAGAGATGGATTTGAAATTGGCTAGTTAGACATTGCTAACATAAGGCCAAGAAGGTTTTTCCAGAAAAACTGTAGAGAAAAATCACTAAGTGGGAGTGACACAGTTGGAATATGACAAAGTACTACAAGGTGGAGTGTTAAGTGTATCAACTACCACAAGGATGGGACACTTTCAGGAATTCAGAGGACCTAGGGAACCAAGTTAGCAGATATAGGAATCAAGAAAGCTTCTAGAAGAAATATAATCGTGAAGAACTTTTTTATAGCATTGGTGGCTTTTGATGAAGTCTGGTTATGAATGGAGCTATATGGAGATGATGATGTCCTTCTAACTTGTGCTCTTTATTGTGCTTTTTCAGACTCTGATTGGTACATATGAAAACTTTTTCAAAAAACTTGGTCTAAATAAAAACAAAATAGCTTTGAAACTCTTAAAACTAAATACATGATGATTTAAGAATAAAGTTTAATCAAATCTCTATTTTAATTTAGCTACTTATAAAAGAGGGTTAGCATTTGTAAAAGAGCAACTTGTCTTTTACAAAAAGAATGAGGTTATTTTTTGTTGAGCAACTGTTGTTCTTAAAAGAGATATCTAATATAAAGACTCAAAACTATAGCCTGCTTAAAAGTAAGTTAGATAAAGAACTTATGCAAGAAAGAACGCAATCACTTAAAATTGAAATTTTGATAAATGTTCTAAGCGTATTGACCCATAATTTATTAAGAAGTCATGATACCTGATAAAAGTAGAAAGGGTCTAGGGTTTGTAAGCTATAATGCTATTCCACCTCCTCCTACAGGGTTATTTTCACCCCCTCACTTGATTTGTCAACTCTGGTCTAGAGAGTTCTATCAAATACATGAGTTTGATGGCTATGGACCTAAGACTAGTATTGAATGGACACTGAAGATTCTTCTATGAGGTTAGGGATTCTCATGGTGCCCCATGGTTGAGAAGTTCGGTGTCTGATGATTAAGTTAGAGATAAAAAAAAACTGTTTTTCCTACTATTGCTAAGATCAGAATTCTGTTAGACCTAAACAACAAAAAAACAGTTAGGAAACCAGTTAAGTTTGCTGAAATATAAGGTCACAAAGTCCTAGGGGAAATATAAAGAAGATAACTTAGGAATAAATTCAGAGTCCCAATAGCTATGTAAGTAACTTTGTGATGTCTAATAACTTGTTTTGTCTGTGGAAGTTTTACCATCAAAGGGGAAAGGTGGATCTAGGAATAAATTATACAAGGGTAAAATTACAATTATTCTGCGCTAAAAAGACTCACCTTACGTATACTCACAGGAACATGGTTCCATAGGAGTAGTTTTAATGAAAAACCTTAGCCTAAAAGCCAGTTAATTATGCTAGGCTGTTACTATATGTCATCCAAAACTACAGTTAATGGTGCTAGACCAATGTCATGTTTTTTTAAATCAGCACAATCAACTATACAGAGGCCCAACCTATCAATTAAGAAAACAACATTATAACTTAACAAAAATTTTAGCCAAAAAAGTAATACTGCCTAAGGCGGAAAATTTTATACTGCTGGGCCAAAAGCTGTTAATACTATAGGCTATATTCAGCAATAGTTTAATGCTGTAAGGGTAAATCAGGTTAATGTTGTTAAGGCCTCAGCATGTTGGGTTTGGAGACCTACATAACTTAATAGTGCATCAATTACTTTGAAGAAACATAATTATGTTGATGCACGAGACAGATCCAAGTCAGTGATGGCTTGGGTCCCCAAAGGAAACTAATTTCCTTATTTTTATGTGCAGGGTCATCCACAAAAAGAAGATCAAGGCTATGTTGACAAGCACATGATAGGAAACATGTCCTATCTCTCAGACTTCAGGAATTTGATGGAGGTTATGTTACCTTTGGGGGAGGGCCAAATGAGGGAAAATACTCGTAAAGGAACTCTTAAATAAAATGGTAAGCTTGATTTTTGAGGATGTGTACTTTGTCATGGATTACTGTTTAACCTTTTTAGTGATTCACAGATGTGTAACAAAAAGAACAGTTTTCTTTTCTCTAAAAACCGGGGTTGTGTTTCTGTCTCTTGACTTAAGTTAGTTTGATGAAAGTCAGGTTTTACTTATAGTTCCTAGAAAGAAACAATATGTACAATATTGATTGAAGTATATTATTCTTAAAGAGTGGTTTAACCTGTCTTGTTGCAAATGGACCACACTTGATGACTCAATGCTATAGCATTTGAGGCTTAGGTCATTGTAAATTTTAAAAACTAATCATAAAAACTTGTTAAGTAAATCTTGTGAGAGGTTTACCTTCAATACATTTGGTAATGACCAATCTTATGTTGCTTGCCTTAAGGGAATGCAAACACAATAGCCCTTGTAAGTCAAGATTCAGAAAACTCTATTTTCTTCAACCTTTATTCATGTTGCATTAGACATGTTTAGGTCCACTTTTATGAGCAGCTAATGAATAAGAAAGATTTTATAGGTTGTCTCATGGTGATGTATAGCAGATTTAACTTGGCGATTTCTTTCTAGCAAACTAATGATGAGACTAGTGTCATTCTTAAGAGATTTATAACTGAGATAGAAAATATAGTTGATAAGAAAGTAAAGATTATTATATGTGACAATGGAACAGAGTTCAAGACTAGAGTTATGAGTGAGTTTTGTGAACAAAAAGGCATTAAGAGGGAATTTGTATAGCTAGGACCTCACTCCATCAAATGGTGTTGCTGAGAGGAGAAATAGGACACTAATTGAGGCTTGCTAGAATATGTTAGTGACTCTAAGTTACCTACTTCTTTTTGGGGCTGGGAATGGTTAGTTAATACTGCTTGCTATGTGCAGAATAGGGTATTAGTAGTTAAGCATCATAACAAGACCCCTTATGAACTGTTTAGAGGTAGAACACATGCTTTAAGCTTCATGAGACCATTTGGGTACCATGTTACCATTCTTAATACCTTAGATTATCTAGGCAAGTTTGATGGAAAGTCAAAATTAGGATTCTTTGTTGGATACTCAATGAATAGTAAGGCTTTTAGGGTCGTACAACATTAGGAACAAGGAAAGTAGAGAAAAAACTTGCATATTAGGTTCTTGGAGAGGATAAAGCCATATTATTGTAGGTGATGGACCAATTTTTTAGACCAAAGTGGTTGTTTAATATTGATGTTCTAACAGAATCAATGAATTATCATACCAGTTATTGCAAGGGCATAACTCAATGATCTTGTATGGTATAAAAGAAAGTATTAGTGCATGTTCTTAACTAGGGCAAGGGACAAGATCTAGCCAAGACTACATATTGTTTTCCACTATGGAAGATGGATTCACTATTTCGATTATTCTTTAAAGTTTGTAGTAATGATGATCACATAACCTTCTAGTATGCAGGAAAGAAGGATAGGATAATTGAAGGTGTATGTAAAGAAGTGGAATTGATGATCAAGAAAACCTGAAAAAACAGTACTCAGGTATTAATCACTGTGGTGTCATGTATTATACCTGAAACACACACGTGTTTTCTTTAGAATATAAAATGCTACTGTCACACATGCTTGATTTCTTTGGTATGATGAAATAGAAGTGGACATGAGCAACATTACTACACATAATCTGTTCTTCTACTCTAAATATAAGAATTCATAAAGATATTCAATTAATAATGTGTTTGGTGTATGTACAGTGGAGATCTACATTCAGCACGTCAAACAAGAAGGATGACCAAGAATTCTGAAGAACATGGTTTGGTGAGTTTAATTCAAAAGCAGAGGAGAACAAACCACAAAGATTTTCAAAATTGTCTATTTGCTTATTTTCTATCACAAGTAGAACCCAAGAAGGTGATTCAAGCTTTGACAGATCCAAGCTGGATAGAAGCAATGCAGGATGAGCTTCTACAGTTTAAATTGCAGAAGGTTTGGACTTTGGTTGATTTACCATATGGCAAGAGGGCCATTGGAACAAAATAGGTCTACAGAAACAAGAAAGATGAGAGAGGTATTGTGGTTAGAAACAAGGCAAGGCTGGTTGCACAGGGTTACACTCAAGAAGAGGGAATAGATTATGATGAGGTTTTTGCTCCAGTTGCTAGGATTGAAGCAATTAGGCTGTTCTTAGCCTATGCCTCATTCAAAGACTTTGTTGTGTACCAGATGGATGTGAAGAGTGCATTTCTGTATGGCAAGATTGAAGAGGAAGTTTATGTCTGTCAACCTCTAGGATTTGAAGATCCAGAGTTCCCTGACAGAGTTTATAAGGTAGAAAAGGCATTATATGGTCTACATCAAGCTCCTAGAGCCTGGTATGAGACTTTGTCTACCTATTTATTGGAAAATGGATTTCAGAGAGGAACAATAGATAAGACTTTGTTCATTAAAAAGTTCAAAGGTGATATTCTACTAGTTCAAGTATATGTAGATGATATCATTTTTGGATCTACTAAGAAGGAGTTATGCACTGAGTTTGAGAAATTAATGCACAAGAAGTTCCAGATGAGTTCTATAGGTGAGCTCACTTTCTTCTTAGGACTACAAGTGACACAGAAAGATGATGGGATTTTCATCAGTCAAGATAAGTATGTGGATGAAATTTTGAAGAAGTTTGGTTTTTCAACTGTGAAGACAACAAGTACACCTATAGAGACTTCAAAGCCTTTGATGAAGGATGAAAATGCTAACGATGTTGATTTTCACTTATATAGATCAATGATTGGATCATTGATGTATTTAACATCTTCAAGGCCTGATATTATGTTTGATGTATGTGCATGTGCAAGATTCTAAGTCACACCTAAAGTTTTACATCTTCATGCTATGAAAAGAATCTTTAGATACTTGAAAGGTCAACCTAAATTGGGCCTTTGGTATCCTAAGGACTCACCATTTGATTTGGAAGCTTATACTGACAGTGACTATGCTGATGCAAGTTTAGACAGGAAATCCATAACAGGAGGTTGTCAATTTCTTGGGAGCAGATTGATTTCATGGCAATGCAAGAAGCAAACTGTGGTTGTAAATTCTACAACTGAAGCAGAATATGTAGCTGCATCAAATTGTTGTGGACAGGTGTTATGGATCCAAAATCAATTGCTTGATTATGGATACAACTTTATGAACACCAAGATTTTCATTGACAATGAGAGTACTATCTGCATTGTGAAGAATCTAGTATTTCACTCAAAAACTAAGCACATTGAGATCAGACACCACTTTATCAAAGATTCCAATGAGAAGAAGCTTATTCAGATGATCAAGATTCACACAGATCAGAATGTTGCATATTTGCTTACAAAAGCATTTGATGTTAGTCGTTTTCAATTTTTGAATGCTAGCATTAGAATGCTTAATCTCTGAGGTGTTGTTTGGATAGATTGATGATTGGAATGGGTTAGAAATATTATTTGGACGAAATTGGAGTTTATACTGGTAACTCAAAAGTTAGTGCTGCTAGCATGACTTAATGCTGCTGGGCGAAAAGTTAGTGCTGCCAGGCAAAAAGTTAATGCTATTGGGCTAAGTTAGTGCTGCTAGGTTACCGTTGGGGTTAAAACAGCTAAGAGTGTCTTTTGTAAATTAAATGGTTACTTCACTTATGGGTTTGCTTAATTCCCTATAAAACCGTTTACGATCACATAAAAATTACTCTTAAACACTCTCACGCTCTCAATTTTACAAACCCTAACTCGATTTCAACACCTACATTTACAATTATCATCAATGATGGACTTAACCTTTGCTGATTCTCACAATATGGTGGCATACTTAAAAAAAATCAGAAGCTAATGCTGATTTTGCAGAGATAGTTGATTTCCTTAATGCTAACCCTATCAGTTATGCCTTAACTATAAGTCTAACTATATATGTGTCCTATATTGAGCAGTTTTGGTCCACTGCAAAGATCAAAACAATTAATAATGAAACACAAATACGTGCCAGAGTTGATGGCAAGACTATAGTAATAACAGAATCATCTGTGAGGAGAGATTTTCAATTTGATGATGAGGATGGTATTAGTTGTCTAACAAACACTGAGATTTTTGAAAACCTTCAATTGATGGGATATGAAAAGCTTTCTGATAAACTTACTTTTCTAAAACCTTTCTTTTCCCCTCAATGGAAGTATCTCATTCATACCATCTTACAATGTTTAAGTTCTAAATCAACTGCATGGAATGAATTTGGTACTAATATAGCATCAGCAGTTAATGTTTGGCTAAAAATCAAAAATTTATTTTTTCTAAATTAATTTTTGATGGTATATTGAGAAACTTAAGGAATTGATGGATATGTGTACAAAACTCTCTAACAGGGTTCTTGACTTAGAGAATGTGAAAGATGCTCAAGCTTTGGAAATTAAAAAGTTGAAGAAAAGAGTTAAGAAGCTGGAAAGAAAGAACAAGTCAAGAACTCCACAACCAAAAAGAAGGGTGTACAAGCCAAGAGTTGAGTCCTCTGAAGAGAGTTTGGGTGAGAAGGATGCATCCAAATAGGGAAGGAATAGTGACAAAACTGAAGAACTTAATGTTGCTGAGGATGAACATATGTTTGACTTATCGGATTTGGCTGGTACAGAAGTACTGTTTGAAGAAGAGCCTATTGAGCTTGTGAAAGATAAAGGTAGTGCTGAAAAAGGTGTTAGTGCTGCTGAAGATAAAAATAGTACTGCTGATCCAGTTACTACTGCAGGTGAGATAGTTACTACTGCCAGTGTTAATCCATATGATGTTACTTTGGCTAAGACCTTGATGGCAATCAGAAGTAGTGCTTCAAGACCACAAAAGTTAAAGGGAGTTTCTCTTTGAAGAGCCAAGTGAACCAACAACAATAAAAACATCAAGACCTCAACCTCAGATTCCAACAAAAGATAAAGGAAAAGGCATCATGCAAGAGCCTGAGAAACCAGTGAAAGTGAAAGGCAAAGATCAAATTGAATATGATGGACAGACCTGCTCAAACTAGGTTTGAGAGGTTGTCTAAACAGTCTAATGATCCACCTCTCTCAAGAGTTAACACACTTAGAAGTGGGGAGGGAAAGTATGAAACTAATAATTGATGGAAATTTTAATATAAAAATTAATCTGAAAGAGTTCTTTGCCCTTGAAAATATAAAGACCTGCTTCAGGATTTGGAAAATTAACAATCTAAAGAAAAGAGTTAAGAAGTTAGAAAAGAAGAAAAAGGTCAAGGCACTCCACAACTCAAGAGGGGGTTAATTCCAAGATCAGAGATAGAGTTCTTTTGCTGAAAAGAGTTTAGGTGATTAGGAGGATGCATCCAAACAGGGGAGGAATGAAATTGATCAAGATGAAGGGATTTCATAGTTTCAAGAGATAGCAGAGACTCCAGGATTATGGTCATATACTGAAATTAAGACTGGTAGTACATCATTTACTACTGCCTATATTTATATTATTATATGCTAAACCTTGTTATACTAGCCACGTACACCAATTGCCTACTGCAGGTGTAATCTTTAGTAACTAGTTGAAACAAGTACTCCCCAACCCAACAACACAATAAACTTTTTTAATTGAAGATGAAGATCTCACAATTGATCAGACCCTTATGAAAATAGAAGTGTGAAATCAAATGAAAAATCAAAGGAAAAAGGGGTATCTAGTAAGACTGCTACAAGACTAACAAGAGGAGTGATTATGAAAGAAGTTAGTGAGACTACTACAAGACGAATAGTACCACCTCAACAACGACCAATAGTACCACCTCAACAACAACTTGATCCAAAAGATAAAGGAAACGGGATCATGCAAGAGCCTAAGAAACCAGTGAAAGACAAAGATCAAATAGAATATATGCTGATATGGCTAAAGACTTCCACGCAGAGTAGATGAAGAAGTCAGAATAGAAAGAGAAAGAGAAAAGAAGCTAGTAATGCTCATTGATTGAAATGGGATACCAATTAAAGCAAGAATAGATGCAGATTCTCAATTAGCTAAAAGGCTTCAACATAAGAGAGAGAACAAATGTCTGTTGAAGAGAGAGCTAGACTGCTAATGGAACTTATTACAGCTAGAAAGAAATTCTTTGCTGCAAAAAGAGCTGAAGAACAAAGGAACAAACCACCTACCAAAGCAGAACAAAGAAATAAATTGTGTACCTACATGAAGCATATGGCAGGATACAAGGATAAGGATTTTAAGGGTAAAAGCTTTGATGCAATCAAGCAAATGTTTGATAAAGCTTACAAACAGGTAAATGATTTTGTTCCTATGGATACTGAAAGCAGTAGAAAGAAAGCAGTTAGTAAGAAAAGAGCAGGTGAAAGGCCTAGTAAAGAAAGTGCCAAGAGACAGAAGATAGAGGATGATGCTGAGAAGGCAGAGCTTAAAGCTTGTTTGGAGATAGTTCCAGGTGATGATAGTGCTATCAATATTAAATCTTTAGCTACAAAATATCCAATAGTTGACTGGAAGACACACATTCTAGCAGAAGACAAGATGTATTATCAGATCATCAGGGCTGATGGAAGTACTAAATATTACAAGATATTCAGTGCAATGCTTGATGATTTTGACAAACAAGATGCGTTAGATCTATACAGGTTGGTAAAGGAAATATTTGAGTCAACAAGCCCAGAAGGATATGATAGATTACTTTGGGGAGATCTCATCACTTTATTTGAACCAAGTAAGGAAGATGAAATCTAGAAAGCTCAACAGGACTACACATTGATAAGTTGGAGGTTATATGATTCATGTGGAGTACATTTATTATTGATGGATACTGGAATTACAATTCACATGCTGGTAGAAAAGAAATATTCTCTTACACAAGAAATGCTTGAAAGAATGTTGAGTAGGAGGCTAGAAGTTGATCATGAATGTGAAATGGCATTTGAGCTCCTCACATTTATCAAGTCACAGTACAAGAAGTAGAAAAATGTTTGGATACATCCTCCTGAGGTTCAAGAAGATTTTATTCAAGAAACTTGATGATTAATATGATGAATATCAAGTTTAGGGGAGGATTATTAGGAATAAAAGTATTCTTAACTGTTACTACTGCTGGTTCAAGTTAACTGCTGGTTGGAGTTACTGCTGCTGCTCAAGATTGAAGAAAAAGTTCTAAGTCGTTACTACTGCTAGTGTAATATTAGTACTGCAAGTACAAAATGTTACTACTGCTAGAAGAGTTTATGTTGTTACACTTAGTTAGTATTGTTAGTCTGTTTTTGTACTGCTAAAGAGATATGTATAAGATATTTTAAGAAAAGATAATATGATAAAAAACCACTTGTAAGCCAAATTAGGGTTCCTTGGTGTATAAAAAGCGAGACCCTAGGGCATGTAGTTCATATATCTCATTCTTCATATTTAGTCATATATAGCTTCAAGGTTTTGTATAACCCTAACACTATCAAGAGTGTTCGTATTAATATATTGAGGCTTAAAGTTTGTGTATAATACATCTTGTTTGTTACCGTTTTTATTGCTATATCTCTTAGTATCACAGACTAGATCCGCATAGTCTTTGATATATTCAAATCAAGTCCTACCATAGTTAGTCTTATATTTATTCAATACAACTAAGCCTTTTACAAGCTAAGCAAGATCTATTCAAGTGGGATCAACAAGAGAGTTTAAAATCATTTGTTTCGAAAGCTCCCCGTTTTAACCACTTATTCATTAAAAAACTAAGATAAAATTTTAATAAAATTTATTTAAAAAGCCTTAGGAACGGGAGTTCGTCATCCTTGATTTTCCCAATCCCTAAATCAAGCTTAAAACGAAATCACAACTAAGTATAAAAATAGATGCTAACACCTACTCATTAAATGTTTAATTGGTATAAACGGCATCTACTTTTTTACCTCTTATTCCTAATTCCTCTAAGGAAGGTTTATTCAAAAAATAAAATGTAAAAAGAGATTACTTATTTTAATAGTCTTATTATTAAAAAGTGTACCGGTTTAAACCATAATTAGTTTAAAATCCTTTCCTAAAGAGACGATATGCTGAGAATAAGGTCCACATTAAGGTTCTAATTTCGCATGATTTAGGGGTTATCCTTTTTATTTTATCTGAAACAACTCAACTACGAGTCCAGAGACGAAGGCTTTATTTAGATAACCCTGGAGTCGAAATTTGGCTTTATTATAATTATTAATGCAACAATATTAGCCCTCGGTCCTTTAAACAAGTGCAACATCGAGAGAGAACCGACAAGAAACAATAGTCTTATTTTGACCTCAGAAATTTCCTCGACCTTTTTGAAGGCTGAGCTAACGGGAGCGAACCGTCAGAAAACAACAAACTTTTATCAGTCTCGAATTATCGTTATTATTATTGTTACCTCTACCCTATTAACGACTGCAACATCAGGAGCGAACCGACAGGAAATAGTGGTCTTATTTTGGCTTTGTTTTATCACATTATTATTATTATTTATTATTTTTATAGCTAAATTTCAAGTGTTGTGGTCTTTTAACTACCTAGACAACGGGAGCGAGCCGTCAGGAATCGGTTGCCTATTTCCCCACAACACTGACAAAACCTCGATGTGTACCTTACTTTCATCAGAAGGAATCTCTACGAAGGGATTAGAAACTAAGAATCGTAAAAACCAAGCAACTTCATTTATTGAAAATTATTATTTTTATAGTTTTTAAGCTGATGGGAGCAAAAAGCCACAATTAACCTCTATGAGCTCTAAAGAGATCCTACTACTCCACGTTTAGCATCTAACTTATACATGGCCCTATCATTTTTCGTTCTTTGCAAAAAATTTAAGTTTAGCAAACGCTAAGATCTCGAAAAGCAAAGGTGAAAGCTAGAGTTTTAATACTCGGCAAGTCAAAATGTCCCTAGATCTTAGCTACGAGGCCTATTTATATAACATTTTTTTTTATATATAAATAAAAATAAAAATTTTGGTCAAAACGAGTTGCGTGGGACACAGACAGTAGGCATAGTATTAACATTTCGACAAAAAATCCCCCACACTTAAACTAAACATTGGCCTCAATGTTCAAAAAAACTGCCGGGGTGCCACCCCACATTAAGAACGCAAAAGGCAAATGCTTAAAATACCAAGTTGAAAATGGGAAACAAAATCAGAATATACTATACAGATAGTATTGAGGATTCCAAAGATATAATCAAGCAAATGATCAGAGACCGAGTGATTGGAGGATTGAAAACAAGCACGGAGGTCTTCACGATCATAGGGAATCCTTCAAGCAAAAAGAGATAACCATGAAACACAACATGGAGAGAAGCACTCCCCTACACTTATTCATTACTACTACTAAAACAATATCTTATACACTAATTCTAGGATAAATACGGGTTTGCCTCCGAGAAGCAACTTGTTTTGTTGGAGCTCTAGCTTGACTCTAGTTGTTACTTACTTTTTAAATTTTATCCAAATCCATCACCCGATGTAGGTGAGGATGTAATAGCGATACAACACCTCCTCGGTGAGTAATGCAGCGGACGATTTATGCCATATAATGAAAACCAAAAGAAGGGGTCTTCATCAACACGTCTTTCACTCGAGCTGTGTCAAGTGGAGAAAAAGGATCAAATCTTTCCACATTCCATAAGCTAAATTGCTTAGAAGCTAGGGGTGATAGAACTAGTAAGGAGGACTCTGTAGGTAACAATGCTGGAGATAAATCAGAAGATGTATCTTCATTAAGCAATTGGTCAAATAAAGAACGTCACCCTCCTAATCGTAATTCCTATCATCAATTTCAGTTGGAATTAAATCGTTTTAAGCCGATCCTTAGTGGGTGAGCATCCTCCAAAATAAGTCACTAGTCTCAATTGATCAAGACAACACATCAGAATTACCTAAAGGTTATCAAACACCCTTAAGGACCTAGGAATATGGTTCATTGGCTAGTAAACCTCTAGTTTCTTCAATTGTCCCTACAAGGATTGAAGTCAATTTCCCTATCCCCCATTAAGAGGGTATCTAAATCATCTCTCAAAATTAAGTTGATCTTTTCATCTCTCAAAACAACTAGGTAGGGCGAGGACGGTGTATCAATAGGCATACCACACTCTAAATTATTACCCGATGTCACCTCAAACTCCCTTGGGATTGGGACAAGATCATTAGTACTAGACTTTATGAATTCGTCAGTTTCGCTTGCGGGAGTAGTGCTAGAATCCTCATCCCCCATTAAGAGGGTGTCTGCAGGTTCCATGGTAGTCAAAAAGGGTAGAGATGGTGTGTAAGTTAGAGTGTTAACATAGCGATAAAAATGATCACTTGAAATTTCTCCTTTCAAGAGTCCACCACAATTCATTGTTTTTCACCCCCAAACGATCATATAAGTCAACAGGAGGGTCATGGGTTAGAATTCTAAGGCTCAGCATCTCCTAATAACGATTCAATTCAGCCTGCAATTCTTCAAGTTTAACTTAATTTAAGTTAAATTGTTCTTGATTCATATTAAATTGCTCGATCCACCAGTATTTGATCAAATCTATTTGATTTAACTCACTATATGGGAGATCCTGAGAGGGCGAGTATTGTAAGTATGGTCAATAAAGTGAAGTCCTAATTATTATAAGGACTTGGCTCATAGATAAGCGGGTACCTTGTTTTGACAACATATAACCAAAATGAGACCATCCAGGAACTCCAATAGTATTTCCTGAAGTATCGACTTGTAGAATAATATGGAGATTGGTCAGTTATAAAGCTTTTATTGCTAAACGGGTACTGCTTATAGACAGCGGGTTCGTGGTTTTACACAAATCATATCCATCGTGAGACTACATCTACAACAACTCACGATGAGGTATGTCTCGTAATTGGTGTTGTGAGGTTAGTTGAAGAAGTTGGTGTTCATTAAAGAATTAGTATTTGGTCATAGACAAACAGTATTTCCGGATCCTACAATGCTACGGCTAAGACAATTTCACCATTAAACGGCACCACCACACCTCTTTGCAACCAAATGGTTATACGAAGACATGTCAAAGAATTAAACAGATAAGAGGGTAAAGAAGATAAGAATTAAATGAAATAAGAGGATAAATGAGAATATTTTTGAACCTTTTTATATGTATATATAATAATAAAAAAAATAAAATAAAGTAGAAATGTAAATATTGTTTTGTGAGTTTATATAATAATAGAAAACAATAAAAATAAAAGTCGAAAAGGAAAATATTTTTTTGATTTTAAAAATTTTATTAACGAAAAATAAACTTTTCACAAAAATCGAAATTCAATTGAAAAGGATTCACCAAGGCACTAACACGAAACACCAACTACATAAAAAATCGAACAAATTTCCCGGCAACGACGCCATTTGATAACGTCAAAAGCCGTTCGAAGTAATCTTAAGTAATTCCCGTTTAGATGTAAAAATTACTTTAGGAAAAGTAATAATTAATCTTCCGGATGTCGTATCCACGGCAAGAATTGAATTGAGATTTACGTTAATGTTTTTCGTTTGATGCTTGATTATCTTTTTGTTTTGGTTTTGGTATTTATACTAATTAAAATAATAAACTAAATTAATACTAAATAATAATAAGCAAAGCAAATAGATCTAAGATATATATAAAACAGATATGCTTGTCAAGTGAGGTGTTTGGATCCTTAAGTGTGTAAGTAAGTTTCTTATCAATGAATCAACACCCGTCTAAATAATTATCTTCTCACAACGTTGGTTTTTATTGAAAACAATTTTTATCAAGATATTAATTACTAGATTAATGCCTAATTACTCCTACGGCTTTTGCCCGTATGAATAACCAAAACACTAATCTAAATAATCCAAAATTATTAATCAATAATCACTTTTTATTTCCATACTAAATTCACTAAACACAACCCACTTAACAAGTATAATAAAACTACTCACTAATTATCATAACTAAACTAGCATAAACAAACATAATCGATTAAGCTAAATTATCAAAAAGATACTCTCTTTAATCTCTGCCCATAGAACAGGCGACCTACATTTCATTCCATACAAAGCTTCAAACGGAGTACACCGAATGCTCAAATGATAACTACCACCAAAATCGATAACACGTGTCCTCATTATATCTTCCAAAGTCTGAATCTTACGTTCACTTTGTCCATCCGCTTAAGGATGCTAAGATATAATATATATAATATATGTAAAATACCAAATAGTAATAATATAGAGAGTATCCCGAAAAGATATAAATAGTGCTTGAGGACAAGCAATATTTTATCTCCCGGATGTCGTATCCCGACGAGAGATGAATTTGAAATCCACGAAAGTATTTTGTTTGATGCTTGAATATCGAATATTTTTGTTTTTGGATTAAAACTAAAAAATTTAATAAAAATAAACTACATAAAAACTAGATAGCAAATAGCAAGTAATTAAACAAAGAACGATATATTATAAAAGATATGCTTGCTAAGTGTATTGATTAGATCCTTAAGTGTGAATTAAACATACAATTACGTCCCTATTGATGAACCAATATCTTTCTAACAAATTATCTTCTCACAACGTTGGCTTATATTGAAAACAACTCTTATTAAGATATCGATTACTAAATTAATGCCTAATTATTCTTACGGCTTTTGCCCGCTCGAATAACCAAAACAATAATTTAAGTAATATAAAAATCACTAATCAATATTTTCCCTTTTTTATTAATCACACTTAATTCACTAAGCAATTTAACACTTAACAAGCATATGAGAAAATCTACTCGCTAAACATGGCAACTAAACGAACAATAATAAGCATAACAATAATAACAAACATATTAAGCTAATTAAGCTAAAACTACAAATTAATGAAAAAGGAAAAGGAGGAAGAACCCGATTGAAGAAAATGGAGACGAATATAAACCACCCGATCTAGTAAACTTAATTAAACACTAAAGTTTATAACTTTATTAGATTCTAAATAACTAATTAGCTAATAAAGTTTTGAGCTTTATTCACTAATTAGCTAAGTAAAAACTTAAAAAGCTTAAAACTTTAGTAGTAAAATAAGCTTAAAAGACCCATAAGCTCCTCGCCTAAGAGTTGGATAGATATCATCAACATTAAAACAAACAAGGGTTAAGATGAACAAGATAATAATAAGCTACTAAGACAAAAATAAGCTAGATTTTATTCTAAAGACAATAAGCTAATAAAAAGATGAAAACTTTAGATCTAAATCTACCCGAAACTAATGTGTTCAATCAAGTGAACTCGGATTGGGTATAATTAAGGATTTAGATCTAAGAAAAATAAGCTAGAATTAAAAAGCAACAAACTTTATGCTAGAAAATAAGCTAAAAATAATAGATCCAAATCCACCCGAAACTAAGTTGTTCAATCAAGTGAACTCGGATCGGGTATGATTAAGGATTGGATCTAAAAAAATAAGCTTGAATAAAAATAAGCAATCGAAAATAAGCTAAAATAAGCTCACTCGAAAAAGCTCTAAATCAAAAACACTATAAAATAAGCTAGTCTAAATAAGCTATGGAAGTAGCTTATTAGAATATAAGCTTAAGAGATCGGATCCAAAAATAAGCTATAAGCAAGAGCTTATTTGAAAATAAGCAAAAGAAGAGAAGGAGTAGAAGAATAAGCATAAAAAGAAAATAAGCATTAAGAAATAATAAGCATTTAATAAAAACCAACCTTAATAAAAAGCATCTTCATTCATAAAATAAGCCAATACAATAAGTTGAGATGATAAGCTATAAAAGCTTTTACAATAAGCTAAAACTAATACTACACTATTCCTAAAACTAACCTACACTACTTGAAAATAAACTAAATCCTAACTCCCTCAAATGAGATGATGTTGTTTGTATTTATAGCCCAAGTAGGAGTGAGGGTATTTTCGTCCTTTTAAGTCTTCATCCACTCATATTGCTAGATCTGGGGGTAGTTTCATAATTTTCCAGAGGGGAGCGTGTGTATGCAATTTCCAACGAAGCTTCCTCGTACCATAGTCATTTCTAGTTGTCCAATTCTTAGATCCCCCAATAGCAATGTGACACGTACCCAATTCTAGAACCCTCTTTATCTGAACCTCGTACTGCTATAGTGCCTAGTACTTACAAACCTACACCAATGATTGCCTCGGCTGGCGAACCTCAAACTAAACCTCGTACACCTGCACAGTACCTCGTACCTGCCACCTAACCTCGTACCAATGATTAGAAGTGCTACGTGGCAGACTCTGATTGGCCAGCCGCCATGACGTGGCAAGCCACGTGGCAGGTCAACGACCGGTCAATGTTGGTCAACGCCTGGTCAACGGTGGTCAACCACCGCCTGATCACCGGTTAACGGTGGTCAAAGGTGGCGGTCAACGACGGTCAACAGTGGTCAACGATAGTCAACCACCGGTCAACCGCCTGTCAACCATTGCCGGACCACCGGTCAACCACCGCCGGACCACCGGTCAACGGTGGTGGTCAACTAGGTCAGGTCAGGACGGATCCGGGTCGGGTCAAGTTTTGGGCCGGGTCATGGGCCGGTTCGGGTTGGGCTGGGTCGGGTCATGGGCCGGTAGGAATCGAACCCATGACCTCTCGAAACCATACTTAGCAAGCCAGCCAAAATGCCCAAATGTGCGTATGCATTAGTTTCACTAATTATGTGTAAGATTTTAATATATAAACCCCGTTATATTGGCAGGCCTGATTTATTAATCCTAAAAGGGTTCAAAATAGGCTCGTAGGTTCAAATAAAGAAAAGGTATCACGGGAAAAGATAAGGTACCGATAGACTCGTAATTTTCGTGCTCTTACCAATGGTGTGATTGTGGAATATTTAACACTTGTCGTTGAACCTGATAAACGAAAAGCGTCGTCAACAGTCACCACAAAAATTACAGTTTTATAGCCTGTTGTCAATCATTTGTCTTGTAAGGGCATAAAAACACAATACAAACATATTTATCCATGTTTTTAGTGTTTTAGGAGTCCGTTTATTAGCATTTTTCCGATGTACAAATGATGTTTTTTAGCTCCATCAAATTCCCTCACAACAAGTCATTGCTGGTCCCACTACGCAATGATTTATAAAACAAAGCCAAAAATAAATAATTTTATCTCCCTTTTAATTTTTGACCCCTCACAATCAAACAAGAACAGAAAATGTCTATTAAAAAGGTTCAAAAATCATTTAATTTGCAAGCACCCTCGTTTTAACCACTTATTAAATAATAATAGATAAAAACTTAGGTAAAATTTTTATAAAATTTATTTAAAAGCCCCTCCCCCCCCGCCCCCCCCCCCCCCACCCCCCCCCCCCCTCCCCCCCCCCGCCCCCCCCACTTAAAGAACAGGAGTTCGTCATCCTCGACTTTTCACAATCCCCAAACTAAGCTTAAAACGAAATCACAACTAAATAACTACTCATAAATGCTAATTGTGTAAGCGCAGCTACTTTTCGTTCCTTTATTCCTAATTTTCTCTAAGGATTTTATTTTTATTATTGGTGACAAATAAATTAAATCCTTATTCATATAAAGTAAACCCGGTTTGAACCATAATTAGTTTGAAATCATTTCCTAAAGAGACGATATGGTGAGAATAAGGTCCACATTAAGATTCTAATTTTGCATTATTTAGGGTTTATCCTTTTTATATCATCCGAAACAACTCAACTACGAGTCCAGAGATGGAGGCTTTATTATGATAACCCCAGAGTCGAAATTTGGCTTTATTATTATTATTATTATTGCAACATTATTAAACCTCGGTCCTTTAAACAACTGACACATCGGGCGTCCTAACCGACAAGAGCCAGTAGTCTTATTTCGACCTCGGTAAATTCCTCGACCTTTTTGAAGGCTGCAACATCGGTTGTGAGCCGGCAAGATGCAGCAAACTTTTATCAGTCTCGGATTATTATTCTTACTATGGGCCTTATTTTGAAGACTGCCACATCGGCAGCAACCCGACCAGAGACAGTAAACTTTTATTAGCCCACAGTTCTTATTATTATTATTACCTCCACCCTTTAAACGACTACCATTGAACCTCATTTCAAAGGCATTATTGAAAATGGTCCATTTATTTTAATGGTTGTTTGTAATAGAAAACCATAAAATCAATAGACTTCTGATGAGAGAAAAGCTGTTAACCTAGACCAGCGACCCAAAAGTCTCATCGTGTTTGTATTACCAGATGACCAAATAAATAGTGTTATCAATTGTGAAATAGCAAAATCTACCTCGGATAACCTGATACTATATCATGAGGGCCCCTATGATGTGAAAGAAAGTAGGGTCATGGACATGAAGCTATGTTACAACACCTTTAAAGGTGAAAAACTAACACAAACTTTCACCAGATACAAAGATTTGATGAATGAGTCAGTAAATGATGGAATCAAACTCTCAAAACTTGAAATAAATTCTGGTTTCATAAATGGGTTGCCAAAGAAGTGGCTAAGCTTTTGCCAAAGTCTTAGAAACACAAATCACGTGAAAGATTATGAGCTTGCTTCTCTATTTGGTAAACTCAAATATGAAGAAAACCTCATTGACAGTATTTATGATACTAAAAAGAAAAAAGCTCTCACCACTGCAACACCCTTATCAACTCCCTTCATCTCAACCTATATTGTCCAGGACCTTCAAGATAGTCCTGATGATGAAGAGGATACAAGAAGCAGTCAAGAATACTTGAATGACCTTGAAGAGGAATATCAAGCAAGAACTCTTTTAGCCAAGTCTAAAAGGTTATTTAAAAAGGCAACTGAAGAAACTCTTTACCAAAAATGTGATAGAAAAGGTCACTTTGCAAGAGATTGTTTTTCAAAAACTTTAGTTCCTTCTTTTTCTTCACCTTTTCAAAACAACACTCAACCCAGATTTACCAGTCCTTCTCAGCACAAACCTGAAATGAGGCCTAACAAAGACTTTAAAGCGAAATACAACAAAGTCAAGGCTAGACTAGCTCTACTCAGTTCTGGTTTAGCTTCCTACTCTACACAAGTCGAAATAAAGGTCTAATTGTTGAAGCCTATGAATAGGATGAAGAAGTGTCATCTGATGACAATGAAGTGGTTGAAGTTAAGGTTCTCATGGCACTTGTTGACGATGAAAGGGTTGTTGTTGGAAAGAAAAGTGCTAGAAATGATGAATTGGTCAAGATCTCTATGAGAAAGGTACATACTCTTCTTGAAATGGAAGATAATGATGATAGAAAGTCTTTTCTTGATTATTTGTGTATTGATCTTAATTAATTTGAAGAACAAATAAATAATCTTTTGTCAAAACATAGTGATATTGTTCAGTAACTGAATACATGCAAAGAACATCTTATTGTATTAAAACAAGCCAAACTTGATTTTCTTACCATGCAGCATGTAAACATAGAGATTCTCAAAGAGAATCAGAACTTAAGAAAAGAACTAAAATAGCTAACAAATATCACTAAAACGGGGCTTAATAGTTCTAATAAAGTAAATCAGTGTATTAGTGAACAAATTCCCACTCAAAAGAAGAGAATTATAAGAGTTGATCAAACTCACTGAAAATCCCTCTAGTTCTAGGTGAAAAGACTTAGCCATTGTAAAATCTTCAGCATATGACATAAACGTGTCTATTCCAGGTGTTGAAAGACCCTAGTTATCTGAAGCTGAAGGATTTATTTTTCCAAACCATGATACTGGTAAAATTCTTCCAGCTGAGTCACAAGTAAACACAATTGATCCTTCGGTTGCTGTTCCTAACTCTTCAGCAAGTGAATATGATTCAGCTGATGAATCTTCAGTCTATAGCACCCCTCTTCCTCTACTAGAGAAATTAGTTAGTGCAGAACCTATCTCTGGACCAAAGACTATCAAATTAATTTTGAAGTCAAATTCCACATTCAAAGCTGAATCTTTAAAAGATGTCATCATAAATGATTTATCTTCAGCTCATGTTAAGGCTAAAGCTTCAGTTTCAAAAACTAACTCAGCCCTTGCTGGTAAAATAAAGAATGTGAAAACTGAAGATGGCATTCCTTTAGCTAGTGTAACGAAATAACTAAATGATCTAAAATTACAAATTAGTAAAAACCAGTCATCTGACTCCAGAAATAAAAAATCTCAACAGGTTCCCCAAAATGCACTTCAAAACAAATACAATTTAAAAAGGGTTGTGAACTTTGTGGATTAAACAATCATCTTTATGAGAATTGTTACAAAGTTTTGTTTTGTAAAAAGTACGAGAGAACTAATCACAGAACTTGTGATCATGCTGAATACATGTCCACTATAAACATGTCTCAGTATCTCAAAAGTCAGGGTGGATCTTCATCAAGATCTAGAACCCCAAGACCATCAAAACACTTCTTTCCTCCTTTCATACATTATGGGTTCAGTGATCATCTATCTGAAGATTGTGTAAACTATCCCATATGTGATATCTATAGAAGTTATGATCATAATACACATGGTCATAACAGGTTCATTTCTCTAAGAAGAGGAATCAAGCCAAGAAACCCTATGTCATAAAAAGTTGTGAAACATATGGTAGCACAGTTCATACTACAACTGATCACAATGACATTGAGTGGTTTAGAAGAGGTGAAGCACTTCAAGCTAAGAAAGTTGAAGCCTTAGAATCTAAAAAGACTGAATCATCAACTGCTAATAGATCTAAGACTCTCACTAAAAGGTGGTTTCTAAGCAAAACTAACCATTCTGAACCTATTTGTGTAGTGTGACATCAGGAAGCCAATCTGGTACCTGGACAGTGGATGCTTGAGGCATATGACTGGTGTCAAAAGTTACCTGCCCAAATATGAGGAATGGCCAGGACCTAAGGTAGTGTTTGGAGATGACTCTACATGCACCACTGAAGGTTATGGTTCCATAAATGTAATGGTATAGTTTTCACAAAAGTAGCATTTGTAAATGGTCTTAAATACAATCTAATTAGCATCAGTCAACTCTGTGATGCTAAATACATTGTTTAGTTTGATGAGAAAAGAGGAGCAATCTTTAATTTCAACAAAGAAATTATGATGATTACTCCAAGATTAAGAGATGTATATGTTCTTAACATGACATCTTCTGCTCAAGAATCTTGCTTCTTTGCTAAAGCTTTTGAAAATCTAAACTAGCTTTGGCACAAAAGACTTGCTCATCTAAAGTTTTAAACAATCAACAAACTGGCTAAACAAAATCTTGTTATTGGTCTTCCCTCACTTGTCTACTCAAAGGAAAAACCATGTTCATCATGTGAAAAGGGAAAGCATCATAGAGCCAACTTCAAAACAAAATAGACATCTTTTATCAAGAAATGTCTTCATCTTCTTCACATGGATTTATTTGGACCTATAACTCCTAGGTCTATTAACCATGAAAAGTATACCCTTGTCATTGTTGATGAGTGCTCAAGGTATACTTGGGTATACTTCTTTAAGAAGAAAAGTCAAGCACCTTAAACCATCATGTTCTTCATCAAAAGAGTTGAAAATCAAAATGACATCAAATTCAAACAACTCAGAACTGACAATGGTACTGAATTCAGGAATAGTATTCTTGTCAACTTTTGTGATGAAAAAAGGATTTATTTTTCAACTCCATACACACCGAAACAAAATGGTGTTGCTGAAAGAAAAAACAGAACTCTCATAGAAGCTGCAAGAACAATGCTTGCAGGATCTGTCTTTTCAAAACAGTACTGGATTGAAGCTGTAGCCACTGCATGCTACACTCAAAACAGGTCCACTATTGTTAAGAGACATCTCAAAACTCCTTACGAAATCTTTCGTGGGACGATTCCAAACATTGACTTCCTTTATGTTTTTGGATGTCCATTTTACATCTATAATCATAAAGACTATTTAGGGAAGTTTAATGAAAAAGCTGATGATGGTTATTTCCTTGGATACTCACTTGTTTTTAAAGTCTTCAGAGTCTTCAACACTAGAAGACAACAAACTAAAGAAACCTATCACATCACATTTGATGAAAGCACTAATGCTATCAAATTGACAAAACCTTCATTTGACAACATCATCATTGTTGAATCTAAAAGATACCCACTTTATGAGTATCTTCATCATTATGAACCTTCTCAAAGGTATCAAACAAATAGAAATGATGTATCCTTCATAGAACTTTATGAAAAACCTAAACCAGTTGTCCTTGAAACTTAAGTTTCATCTGATCAAAATGATCAAACTAATCAAAATGATCACAATGATCAAAATAATCATTCTGCTCAAACTAATGAAATCTTTAATGACACTCAGGCTGACCACTCAAATCACAACAATGATAATCCTATCATTGATAATCTCACCAACACTAAAGATGTTCAGAATCCTGAACCAACCTCCTCTCTAGTTGAGGATACTTCAGTTTCAAATATAATTCTAATCCAAATTGGTCCTTCCTCATCCATCCCATCTATGGCCTCTTTAGTTCCTTAAGACAGACAATCTCATGACAAACATATTAAACTGGTTAACATCATAGGTGATCTAGGAGCTGAAATGCTTACTAGAGCCATGGCTAAAGAACTTAGTGCTGCTTCAGATCATGAATGTATTTTTGTAGACTTTCTTTCTGAAGAAGAACCTAAAAAGGTCTTTGAAGCACTCAAGCATCTTGGATGGGTTGATGCCATGCAAGAGGAACTAAATCAATTTATCAGAAACAAAGTTTGGACATTGGTTCCTACACCTTATGGTAAAACCATAATTGGCTCTAAATGGGTATTCAGGAACAAAAGAGATGAAACTGGAATTGTCATAGAAAAACAAGGCGAGACTTGTAGCTCAAGGCTACAATCAACAAGAAGGGATAGACTATGATGAAACCTTTACCCCAGTTGCAATACTTAAAGCAATTAGAATCTTTCTTGCCTTTGCCACTTACATGAACTTCATAGTTTATCAAATGGATGTCTAAAGTGCATCCCTCAATGGTAAACTAAAAGAAGAAGTTTATGTTAAACATCCTCCAGGTTTTAAGATCAGTGAGTTTCCCAACCATGTTTGTAAATTAGACAAAGCCCTTTATGGAATTAAACAAGCTCCAAGAGCATAGTATGAAACCCTCTTAACCTTTCTCACTAATCACAAGTTTGTAAGAGGAAAGATAGACAACACCTTATTTGTCTACAAAACCCAAAATGATGTGATTCTAGTGCAAATATATGTTAATGATATTATCTTTGGGTCCACCAGCACAAAATTATGCAAACGGTTTGCCAAATTGATGACTCAAATATATGAGATGAGTATGATGGGTGTCCTTACTTATTTCCTTGAATTTTAGATTAAACAATCTGAAAGAGGAATCTCAATCAACCAAGAAAAATATATCAAGGATCTGCTAAAAAAATATAACATAAATGGTTCATCAGTGAAAACTCCAATGGTACTCCTATAACAACTTAGGACTTGATCTCAACGGCAAAGCTGTAAATGAGACTCAGTATAGAGGTATGATTGGATCAATAATGTACCTAACTGTAAGTAGACCTAACATTTAATTCTCAATTTGTCTCTGTGCAAGATATCAAGCAAATCCTAAGGAATCCCACCTTATTGTTGTTAAGAGAATCTTTAGGTACCTAAAAGGTACTCCCAGTCTTGGTCTTTGGTATTCAAAATGTTCAGGCTTTGACCTAAAAGGATATTCAGAATCTGACTATGCTGGATGCAACATAGACAGAAAAAGCACTTTAGGTACTTGTTAGTTGCTAGGAGGCAAACTTGTGTGCTGTAGTGCTAAAAATAACAATCTGTAGCTATGTCTTCAGCTAAAGCTGAATATGTAGCTGCAGCTGGATATTATGCCAACATATTATGGATGAAGAGTCAACTCACTGACTATGACATCATATATGAAAAGGTACCCATATTTTATGATAACATAAGTGCTATTGCAATTTCAAATAATTAAGTTCTGCACTCAAGAACAAAGCATATTGATATCAGATATCAATTTATCAGAGATGATATTCTCAATGGGGACATTGAATTACATTTCATTCTCACTCAATATCAACTTGATGATATCTTCACCAAGCCTCTGGATGAACCAACTTTCAAAATATTGATTGTTAAACTAGGTATGTTGAACATTGATTCAAAACCTGAACCTTCAGTACTAAGTGTAGAAAACTGAAGGATCATTGTTTCATCCAAAACTGAACAAATTTTATATGTTCAAATGTCAGTTCGGTTTTTGCATATAACCTTTAGCTTGCTTGAGTGAAGTAACTGAGCAATCACATATGTCGCATTCATAGATTTGCATGAGCTTGTGTGATTTTGTCGCCTTCGTTGAAGCATTGGTATTGGTTACATCAAGAACTGAACAAAACTGATTTACTTTTTTCAGTTCTGTTTCTAAACCAGAATTTTGATCAAATTCTTCAGCTTTTTCAAGTGAAGTAACTGAGCAATCACATATATCTCATTCATGGATTTACAAGAGCATGTGTGGTTTTGTCGCCTTCGCTAGAGCATTGGTGTTGATGAAAATTACAATAATTAGTTTAGCATAACATAACACCAAACCTGAACCCAGTTCAGCTTTTGAAAATATCAATCACAAGGTCAGTTTCAAAAGCAAAAGTGATTTTCCAAAATTAATATAATTTTATCTAAATGATTTCTTTCATAAAAAGTTATTTATTTTTTAATAATATTAAAAAAATAATATCCAAACGTTCGAATGACCTTAATCTTTCTCTCACATACTTTTACAGGGTTTGGTGCATTGTTCACATTGTAACAACCAATTCTCTCTCTTGAATCTAACATTATAAAGTTCTTTCTTCTCACTCTATTTCTTTCCTATTGACCAACGCATTAAGACTTATTTAGGTTTTGCTTATTGTTGTGTGTAAGGATTATTATAGGACTATAATGTGGTATCACTCGCCAAGGGGTGAACATAATTTTTCAATAAGGATTATTATAGGACTATAATGTGGTATCAGTGCGCTTACTCTAAAAATAGAAGAGAAGTCTTCTATCATGTGTTTTTTAAAAATCGTTGAACATAATTTTTCAAAAAGAACTTTCAATGTCAACTTGTCCACAATATAAGTTGTGGTATCTTTCCATAAAAAGTGGTATTTGTTAAAATTGTGTGTTCAACACTCCCTTCCTCGAATAAGTTTTAAAAGAATTGTAGTACGTAGAATGTCATTTTATGTGAATCAATTTCTGAGGGGGAGCTTTTTAAAACCAAAGCCTTTTAATGATTGGTTACATTTCATAAAGGCAATTGTTTATGTAGCCAAACACATTTGTGAAATTAAAAATGTGGAAACTTAATGTCAATTAATAATATACATTGTTCACTAAGGCATCTCACTCCGTCTTCAACATTTTGTGGTGTCATATCAATTTTTCATTCCAATGTCAAGTTTTAATAAATATTGGTATCCCACATATACTGTTGAAGGGGAGCAATCTGAAAAATGAATTCATGCAATATCGTGGTATAATTTTTCTCCCCATGGAATTTTTCATGTCAAATTTTAATCAATTGGTATTTCAAATACTAAGTGTTTTATTATTTAAAATAAGGGGAGAAAATTGTAATTAAAATATGATATAGAAGAATGTGATCTTTAAGACTCTAAGTGCAACTCTTTCCTTCATGTGCTAAACAATTTCGAATCTCGAAGCATATGTGTAGGGGGAGTATTTGAAAATAACAATGTCAGAAAATGGTTTTATGGTATCATCCATACCCAACAACCTCTTAAGTTCATGACTATTCTGAAGCAAAGGCTGGTTAGGTGGGGAAAGAAATAAAGTCCTACATCCAACCAGAACCGAAGGGAGCTACCCAAGGAATCCTACAGTTAGAAAATAGTAGTCCGTATGTATGATTGAGATGAATGAGTAAGAGGGAAAAAGCCGACAAAGATTGAGCTTAACACTGGACCAATCACAAAA
Organism: Tanacetum coccineum; assembly: GCA_026074375.1. NCBI lineage: Eukaryota > Viridiplantae > Streptophyta > Magnoliopsida > Asterales > Asteraceae > Tanacetum > Tanacetum coccineum. The sequence goes on along the minus strand of BQNB010029421.1, from coordinate 27,542 downwards.
GGTAAGTAAATGTTTTTGTAAGCATTGAAGGGGTTGAAGAATTAAAAAAGAAATGTATGGATAAAGGTGGAAAACAAGCACCCTCCCATACAACTTAGGCAGACCCCGGTCAAACATAATCTATCAAAAATCACAAAGATGATTGTTGATATTGAAGACGACATCATGGACCCAGTGATGCAATGCACAATCCTTCCCAGCCATTCAAGTTTCTCTCAAAAGAAACTTGTCTCATTTGTCATTGAGATACACACGTTTTTCTCAAAAGAAACTTGTCTCATTTGACAGTCTGCTCCAGCCTCCGATTACTAAAACCAAAAGTGCACAAATCAAGTCTAGAGCCAGAAGAGATCAAAGTATAAATCTCATTAGGACACAATGTCAAAATACACTTGTTGAACACCATAAAGTTCACAAGTTGTAACAAAGAGTCCTACGCATTATCCTTGAGATCTTGCCAGAACATCCGAGTGATACTTAAGTATTCACAGTGAAGATGAAAATCCTGCTTGAGCCAACATCAAACAAGCTCTTGGTAGGTGACTTGCAAGATTCTATATGAATCAAGCTTGTGATAACTGGATATCAATTTTGGTCCAGTAAATGAATTGACGACTTAATCAGAAAGATAGTAACTATCTGATTCACTCTTACCGTGTTGTCTGCTTTGAGACATTCCAGTAATGAGAACTAGCAAGCATGGTGAATCTAATACATCTGTGTTAGAAGATCCTACGCTTTGAGCTGGAAACCCTGTCAAGGAGATTCTTTGAATCTACCTTATCACAGGTATAGTATTTATACTATAAAATGGGAAACCGGAGGTTAATGCAACCGAAGTCAAGATGAACGACAAAGCCATATTTATCTTTTATTGCTAACTGTCTTATTTCAGGTTTAGATAACGGTGTTGCAGCCTCATTCCAGCGAAGTCGGATTCATAAACTACATGCTCATACTCAAGCTTTCAAAGTCAATCATTCAACGTCAAGATAGTTGATTCTAATCTTCCCCACCATCAAAGAGCCTCAAAGTCAAATAAAGAATCATCAATTGGGGAGATTGTTAGACTTATAATCACATATGTCAAACAAGAATGTAACAAGTATGAGCATGTTGGTCAAGAGCACAAGTTGATCAAGGAAGTCAAATCAAGATGATTCAAGTCAAGGAGATGATGCAAGATAACGATCTCAAGAACTCAAAGTCAAAAGATAAAGGCTCAAGATCAAGATCACAAAGCATGAATGAACAAAGCCATTACAAACAAGACAAGACCAAAACAAGGCAAAGCATAAACGTCAAAAGTCATATCTTCAACGTCATCGGTAGTACGGAGGAGTTTGAAGAAAGAGACCTCAACATTGGGGGAGATTGTTAGCCTTAATTTTATATAAGTCGAACAAGAATGTTATCGGTCTTATTAGTCGTAATTAGTCTTGTTAAGTAATAGGCTAGTCGGGTTCAACGGGCTTGGATTGTAATCTAATATTGTCCGTGTTTCGGGCTCAAAGCCCAAGTTTAGCCAAGCCCGGCCCAAGTAGAAAAGCCCACATGCCACTTATGGCTCAAGGGTATAAATAGAACCCTCTCCACACATGGAGAGGGTGTTGGTTACCATTTGCATAGTTTGTGTGTGTGTGTAATCTTCCACCTCTTTATTTCTCTCTAATAATCTTTCACTTTCCTTATCTCTTTTCTATCTTTATTTTGCTTATTGGTATAGCTTATGTTGTGAAAATGGATTAAGCTTTTGGGATAACAACCTGTATGGTTGATCCACACTACACTTGTATACCAATTAGATGCTAGTCTTAACCTCGTAGCCTTGTAACACACCTTGAATGAACAAGATTCAAAGTATTAGATCAAGAAAACAATAAACCCTAGATGGGAATATCTTTGAGCCGTATGTTGTAGGAGAGAAAGTAGGAGAGAAGATTTTGTAAATTTGTTAATCAAATAATGAGAGGATATCTCCTATTTATTAACCAATAACTTGATCTTATCCCCTTTTTAGACCCCCTTATGGCTGGCCCCTATATGGGCTCAAATAGGCCTCCCATTTGATATACAAGTCTAATAGATTAAGTACTATACTTAGATATTAGAAGCCCAATAGTGATCCCGAGTTACGTGAGTTATTTATATACCATAAATACAATAAACACGATATATAAACGGGTACCTCAGTGTATATGTGTGCGACCCCATAGGCTCACATGTGTCCAGCCATATAATTATTTATTATGACACAAGCATACTTCAACAGCTCCCACTTGCGCACGTCATAATAATTAAGTAATTATACAAGCAAAGGTTAGCGTCTAGCAATACGCTAATTTCCCCAGAAACATATGAGGATAGTTTCTTAAACATCTTATTTTAAATGGTTTAGATATCAATCATCCTTTTGTTACAGATACTATGTTGAACATCTGACATGGATCATAAGTGTAACATTTCTGTTTCTTGATATAGACATTGAACTAGATTACCAAATTAATCAAGTATCATCTTAATTACATTTGGGTGCGGCCACACATACATCTGTTCAAATCATCGAGGGGCCCAGTAGTATCTATCTTCATAACATGTAGAGGAACAAATCCTATTTTGATTTCATGTGTCCGTTATATGTTTCACATCCCTTCTGAAAATGACCTTTATAGCAGCCTTCAACATGTCAACGTTGAACCATATCTAAGATTAACATTCCACACACACAAAACCTACTTGCATCTCAAGTTTAAGGATGAGAGACATAACACTTATGAGATTTACTATTGACGCCGATCCATGTAGTGATTTCTCATAGGTTGGGTCAGTCCAATGTTCATCCAATGAACAACATATGATTTTGGCGGTATCATCCTTTAATATTCATACTATATGAATATGACCAAAACGCTCACATTTTCCTTATTTCAATGATACTCCCGTATCATCAACTAACAATGGATGATTTAGAATAAATAAATTATTCATGCGCTAATATAGAACACAGTTGTATAAATGAAGACGGTCATACCAGGTATATCAATTCATTGTTTGATACAACTGCTTAACGTTCCATTATCTAAATACTAAAAATAGATATACATGAGACTACTAGCAGGTCAAAGTTCATTGTTCCTAGCATGATAAACATGTTTGGTGTAAGACATTGACTTTGTATAAAAGTACCAACTAAGTTGTCATATGAGTAAACTTTGAGAATACTTGTTTCAAAACTCATAAGCAGTAAAGGTTTTGAATAATAATATGATTGTCATTTTGTATATGTGCATTCATGTGCTATTACAATAATACTAGCATCGCCACAATAAATTACATAGGTTGTTTGAAGTAAGCAAAACCACCTATATAAGACAATCTTCTTAACAGCTTCCCAAACTGTGAAGTATTCTTATTCTTTAATGAATAGTGCAACAATACTTTCAATCAAGCATGTCCAGTCAGCAGTATTATCATTTATGATGAAAATCCTGCTATGACTAGGATTGAGATTCATCTCAATCAAAATAAGCATTGGTGTATAAACTCAACACTAATCTCCTTATTAAAATCCGTAAACTATAAACATGTCTTTAGTCCTTTGTAGGCCTTTTAGAATGTTCCTTTAATAGTAGTCTGATGACTTTCACTTAGATACTATGTTCCTTTCATGCAAGTGTTACAATTAGTCTAATGCATATCATGACATACATAATGAAACCTTTAGCTAAACTAAATGTTTTCATGCATGTGTTCAATCTCATCAGGTGAGATAGAACTTTGAGTCTTGCTCAATGATGTGTCATGTTGTGTTAGACTTATTAATCGCGTAAGTTCATTCTAATAAACATATGTTCCAAGGTTGTATATTTTATTTCTTATATTTCTCGATAGAAATATTATTCCAAACTAAGGATTAAATTCTAGCTTAAGTGAAATATCACTTCTAATATGTTGACAACCTATGAGATATATGAAAGACAAAACATGATGCTACGACTAGCTTTAAGGTGTACTCATGAGTTATCTTTGTTTCAATCAAAATTAAATTATTGATTTAAACTTAAGATTCCAGCCCCTAGATGCATGCTCTAATCCACACTCTTGGATAAATACAGCTTGCACACTTTCTAAAGATTATTTTGATTCATAAACCCTTATGATTACACAATGTCCTCGCAAAGGTAATCATTCAAGAAGGAGTTTTGATATCCAATTGCCATATTTCATATTCATGAAATCAAGTATGGTAATTAATATCATTATTCATTTAACGCATGCGAGGAAAAGAAGCTTTAATCACAGTCAATCGCTTGAGTATAAGTAAAACCCTTACCATAAGGCTTGCATTTAAATGTGTGTACATTTTTATCCATATTAGTCTTCTCCTAGAAGTACCAACTTAACCTCTCAGTCATACCTATGAGGTCTGAAAATCAGGATCAAATAAGCAATATAGTGATAGTCTAGAGAGAGAAAGAGAGAGGAGGAGGATTAGAGAAAAATTAGAATGAGATTAAGAAACTTGGAAGACACACAAAGACACACCTCACAAATGAGGTGGTGGAGGGGTATTTATACCCAATTACAATATAAGCATGAAGCCCTTGTCTTTTAGACTTTTACCATTTAGCCCCCTTGTCTTTTAGACTTTTTCTATTTAGCCATCTACCTAACCTATTACACAATATTAATTCACTATTTATTACAAGGCATTTATCTCAATAAGATCGTCACTTTTATCAATCCTAACAATACCGATTGTTGAAAGATTAATCAAATTTCAAAAATAATTTTTTTTCATGGACTACATTATGCCGTTAGCTAGTGCATTCAGAAGGTTGTGTAAGAAGAGACTTTCTCCAAACAGATGCTCCCAATTGATTCTTGTAAGAGTAGACTTTCTTAAAAAATGCAGCAAGTCGAGCAACAATAAGATTATTCTCGTTTGGGAGGTATAATATATGCTGACAGTTCTAGACTCTAGTTTGCTAATAGCACGCTTAACGTGATCTCAACAAATTCAGAACTTCAGTTAAGACTCAATGGGGTCTTCCCATTCCATAACTTGATGGTGTCATAGTTATCTTCTTGGTTGGAACCATATTGAGTAAACACGTGGCTTACTCAATTTTGTTAACCTTGATAAGATTAAAGGTAGAATATGTAAAGTTAGCAAATTGATTTTACACATCAAACATAGCATAGCAATGTGGTATTCTATGAGTAATAAGATTGTGAGACAATACCACAATTCCTTAGATAACCTAA
>BQNB010029421.1:0-12596 GCA_026074375.1 Tanacetum coccineum | reverse complement strand
ATTGCAATGGGAATGAAAAAAGTAGTCAAAACTCATGTATTTTTACTACCATCACAATTATTGGTACGTCCGAAGAATGAAGAATCATGGAAGAAACTAATAATAGTTATTATGATCGTGAAGATGGTGAAATTACACCAAGATTTGTAGTATGGTTAGTATGAAAAAAATTGAAAAACTAGAAAATTGCAACAAAAAAAGGAGGAAAGGTTAAAGATAGTCGGGTCGTTAAAGCTTAAACCGATGAAATTATTTGAAGCATCGATTATTCATTGATAGATGGTTATAAATCAACGATGTAAAGTTTTGTATAAAGTGGTAGATATCACCACTTGTCTGTGTAAAACTATCTAATGTATGGGATGATTGGGAGTTGACCGTTATGGGAACGCCAACTTAGGTTGTTGTTTTTTATCTATGATCAAAATGTTTTTGTATATAGTTGTGTCTTTATCATGGTAACGGTCAAGAAAAAGTATCTAGCAACTTGTACCTTATATGTTTGGACTTAATCTATTCGTTTCATAAATTTTTATTTAACAAAAATTTATTTCCCTTTCCTAATGATTAACCTTAGGTTTTACTCAAATGAGGATGTGATCGAGTCATGCATGTCTATTTCGTCGTTACAGCCATGTATGTGTGATTCAGCTGCCTTGTTGATTTATTATTTTTGGTGAAAGTTAGAAGATCCATACCCTGTATCATTCCTCATCCTAACCCTTGGTAAAACTCGAATGGGGATGTGATCGAATTACGCATGTCTATTCCGTCGTTACGGCCATGTATGTGTGATTCAGCTCCCTTGTTGGTGTGGTACTTTTGGTGAAATATTGTTAGAATGATCACCCTAAGCCTTATCATAAAAACCTAATTTGCCTTTGTAAACTTGTTACTCCTTAGCTCTAGTGGTGGAGATGTATATCCTTGCCAAGCTTATGATAGATTACTCATCACGACCGAGAAATTAAGCAAATTAGTTACATGTTACCACATAGATTAGTTGAGTGATTTGAGTGTTTTCATCTTCCTATTTCGTGAGGTGTTTGGTTGTGTACTTGTAATTGATCAAATAAATGCTTAACGGAAAAAATCCTTAGGGATACATATTCATAAGCTTCTAAAGGCTACTTGAGGACAAGTAGGATTCAAGTGGAGGGATATTTGATGACATCAAATAACGTCACTTTTATAGCATCATTTATCCCATGTAAATAACCCATTTTGTATAATTATTGCAAGAATTGTTACTTAATCGTTTGTATTTGAGAATTGCAGTAATTATGGAGTACTTGGTGAAGATTAGCAAAAAGGCATACATTCTGGAGCTTAAACGAAGACATTTAAAGATTACTGTTCTAACATCCTATACGCCATATCCATCAAGGAAAATACGGCGTATCCGTGCCTGCACTTCACAAGAAACCACGAAGATATAAAGTCCAATACGCCGTATCCAGGAGACATCCATACACCGTATTCAATATAAAGTAATAAAATATTCTGGAAGATATCGAACGTGGTCCCTACTCCAAGAAACCCCCGATAAGCCGTATCCATCTCTCTCGATATGCCGTATCGACCAAATTCCAGATAGTATAAATAGAAAACCTAAAAATGAGTTTTCAGTGTGCTTGATTATATTTTTGATACCTTAACCACAAAAGTTGATTTTCAAAAGACAAGAAGAGCAGAAGATGTCAAGCAAAGCTATAAATTCCATATGAAACACCTTCTAATCTCTTATACTCTAGTATCATTCCTTTCACTCAGTTAGTTTACTTTGGTTGAATTATTACTCTTGTATTAATTATGACATTTGAGGGCTAATACCCTTGGGTATTAGCCATTATTAGTAAGATTTGAATGATTGGTTTGTTTATCTCGAATGCTTAATTTATCGTTGATTGCTTGTTTATGTTTATCAATTTATACTTGTTTACATGATTTTGTATGTGACCTATCATTCAACTGGATGTAGTGATACCAACCAAGTTAGCTAGATGCCAGGATGGCTCTCCATATAGTGATTTATATATCTAGACCAATAGGATCACAAATAATGACCTATCTTTGCCTTTAGATTAGTGAGCTAAGTTGGACCGGCAGGTGACCCTTAGGATCAGCAAGTACGTTCTTAGTCAATTGGTAATACTTAGCCAGTAGACTACTGTAACACCCCCATTTTGACAAATATAGCAGCGGAAGCTAATCTGAGGTATTACTTCATAGTACAACAATCATAATCATAGAAAACGAATCGTAAAGAGACGTTTTGGAAAATTTAGTTATCATTCATTTATTCATCAGAGTTTTACAAAAGAGAGGTCCCAAAATCTAGAAACATAAAGTTTGAATGATAACAATTTAGCCATCTTCAAGTCCGTGCCACACCGTGCCAAACGTTGCTCAATTTCCTAAGATAAACATGCTAAAAAGGTCAACACAATGGTTGAGTGAAATTCATAGGTTTATGATAAACAGTTTGAATACAAGTTCAATAGTGGGTTACGTTGTTATACACCCATAAGTGTAATAATTGCATATACAATTATCATGGAAAAACAGTATTATTGCCCTAAGCTCATGCACCAAACATTAACATGGAAATCACCTTAGTGACATTAGTGAGGAATAAATATCCTCGTGGAAAGGTAACTTGTCAAAGTTACCCATTATTATCAAATATAGTGCTATTGGTATCAAAAGTATAGGCACACCAACGGGAGTCGTCACACCCGAATAGATCTATCTATAATATTCGCGTTCACTCGCAAGTGACTAATGGATCATGATTAAGAAATATTGTGTAACACCCCCAAAATCACAACAACGCAGCGGAATACCACTTGGGGTGCTACTTCATAGTTCATAGACACAAGTTACAGAAAACGGACACAAGTTTTCAGAAAACGACGTAAAGCGACTTTAATAAAATGTCACATTCAAGTTAAATAAATCAGAGTGTCATTTCAGGTCCCAAATAATTTCAATTTAAGAACAAAAGTTACGAAGAGTTTTAAACATGACTCTTGTATATTTTAATAATACAAATGGTTGTCAAATGTGAATGAAAAACCAAGTCTTTAAATGTTTTGATAACCGCTGTGACTCGAGTCTCCCAATGCCTCACTAGCCAAAATTAATTAATCTGAGAAAATACATGCAAAAATGTCAACAATAATGTTGGTGAATTCATAAGTTTAAGTAAAAGCAGCATTGAAATAAATCAATAAGTATTCAGTAAAAAAAGTAGCGTTACCACATTTCAAAGAATTATTTTTGAAATTCAATTAGTGATTCAATAAATCAAGTAATATTTAATAGTGGACCATAAGGTTTAAGATCAGCCAGCGACAATGCAACGAATGCAATGTCAAGTAAATAAATTAATATATTATCGCATTAAGCTCATGCCACTGAAACGTTAACCAAGCATATAAAATATGCATATCATTTGCCCCTCAACTAGGTAATATTGCAATATACCTTAAGAAATTCTCAATACAAAATTTCCTTTTTCCGAGCTTTATTTCTATTTTTATTTTTATGCAAAGTCATTAATTTTACGTTTATCCGATTTGGTAAAAATTTCCTATTCTTAGCTTTAAGTGAGACGTATTTAGGAATTTATTCCGTCTTCGTACCTTAAGTGGTTTAATATTCTCATAATACTCCCTGATGATTATAATTTACATCATTGTCATTTTCCGTTGTGTTTCGCGGAAAAGAGCTTATGAGCTCGAAAATACCAAAATGGGTTCGTTTGGTTTAGGAAAACCAAACCATATGGTTTTCATTCAAGTGCTTAAACAAAAGTTTACACATGATCTTATAGAGCTTATGGAAGACTTAAAACATAATGTGAGAATTATCTGAACAGAAATGAGCTTACTTGAGCTTAAACGGTTGTAACAAAAGTTTAGAAAAAGGATTTGTTAGCTAGAAAATTAAACGGGTCGTTTTTAGGGTTTTAAACAAAAACGTATGGGTTTAAGGATTCAAAGCTTCAAACAAGAGTTTATATATGATATTTAGAGTATTATGAACATTCTAAAATAGATCATGAGCTTATTGAACAATATTTAAGCTTACTTGAGCTAAAAATGGGTCGAAATGGGGTTTTTGGGTTCGTACGCCTAGTAACGACTTCAAGGGCTCCTTTTTCTTGATTCTTGGCTTCTATTTTGAGCTTAGGGACTTCTCTTAATCCTTCTTGGTCTGAGTTAGAACTCCATTGATGTGTATGATGAAATTTGAGGTGTGTTTGAATGGTTGTGTATGTTTCAGCTTATATATTGCTTGGAAAGCCTTAGTGCCCAAGTTTTCATGATTGATTAGTGTCAAGGCTATCTTAGGTGATTCATGGAAGCTAGCAGGATGAGTCTTGAGAGCTAGAAGAGTAGCAATGAAAGGTGGAAGGTGTTAGAGGGTTTTCGGCTACAAAAGGGTGACAAAGAGGTGTCTAGAAGCCTTGGAGCTTAAGGGTGGTGATGGAAGTGCTTGTAAGGCACTAGGGTGGCTGCTAGGTGATGTCATGGTGATGCGAGGGAGGTGATTGAGGTGCTTGGTTGCTTAAAATGGGTAAAAATGCAAGAAAAGGGGTGTCGAGTTCATTTCATTTCGGGTTAGGGTTTAGGGTTTTAATTTCTAGTTAGGGTTAGGGTTTAAGATAGTTTAGGGTTTAGGATTAGTGTTAGGATGAAGTTTTATGGTTTAGGATTAAGGTTTAGGGCTTAGTTTTAAGGTTTAGGGTTTAGTTTTAGGTTTAAAGTGAAATTAAGGTTTTAGGGTTTCGTTTAGGGTTTAGGGTTTTAGATTAGATTTTAGAATGATTTAGGGATTAGTTTTAGGGTTTAGAAGTCATGCATTAAGTGCTTGTACCTTATGTTAAAGTGGCGGTAAAGTTTAAACATGGTTAGGACATAAATGACTAATTAATTTTAGGCATGATTAGCTTGTCATTGTGCTTTAGGAAAGTGTCACTTGATTTAGGAGGGAAAAGATATTCAAATATTGTGCTATGATACTTGTACACATGCATTAAAGGCTTGTACATTTATTTTATATGTACACATTACATATAATTAGAGTTTTGATATAAACGTTAACGTTTAATGCTTGTTTTGATATAACATTTTAAAAAGTACGTTAAATAGATAATATACTTGGTAAAAATGATATTAAGATATAGACTTGACATATTAGGATTTTTACATGATTTAAATATAGATAGAGATGGAATTGGTAGAGGTTGCGTGAGCTCGTTTACTTTACAGATGCAAGTTGCGTTGCATAATGAGATAAAGCAAAAATTTTCCTTGTAAAAAGGTGGTATATATATAATAGATGGAGATTACAGTGCATCTAATTTAATAGATGGATAATTACATTGATGAAAATTACGGGTTGTTATATGTCTCCCTCCTATATTTCCATAGGAGGGTGAGGATTCATTGTAACCATCTCATAGTGTGTGCTTCTCTTTCTCTCTCTCTAGAAACACACACTCTCCCCTTTCTCTCTCTACATTCTAATAATATGGCTTACTTTCTGATAATAATGATAATGATTGAATGATCGAAAAAGAATTATTTGTAGAAACATATTGATATAAAATTGTTTGTACGAATGACATATACTTAAGTTCACTTATTTATAATTTGTCATTTACAAACTGAGGTGTCCCAATCCTTGTAACTGAGAATTTATAAATTTATAGTTCGGTGGTTTATAATTTCCTTATTTAAATGAAGAAGCGTCCTAATTCATTTCAATAAGATGATTATAAATCATCCTACTTAAGCATAAAACATGATATCATAACGATGTTAAGTAGAAGATGTTTCCTTGGTGGTATGATTTTCTAAAATCATGAGAAGAATAATGAGACATTAAATTGCATGATATTGATCCAGAAATCACACTTGGAGAATTTGACATACAATTCCTCCTTTCTGAGTAATTCCAAAATTATTCTCAGATGATCTGCGTGTTCTTCTTTGTTACGAGAGTAGATGAGAATATCATTGATGAACACTCCCACAGATTTATCCAAGTATGGTTTGCACACACGATTCATGAGATCCATGAATACATCAGGTGCGTTAGTTAAACCAAAAGGCATCACTTGAAATTTATATTGTCCGTACCTTGTTCTGAAAGTAGTCTTGGGAATATCTTCATTCCTTACTCTTAGTTGATGAAAACCTGATCTTAAGTTGATTTTCGAGTAAACACTCGATCCTTGAAGGTGGTTGAATAAGTCATCGATCCTGGGTAATGGAGAACGATTTTTTTACAGAAAGTTTATTTAACTCCCGGTAATCGATACACATTCTGAAATCCGTCTTTCTTTTTGACAAATAAGACAGGAGCTCCCCAAGGTGAAGTACTTGGTCGGATAAAACCTCGGTCTGCCAATTCTTGAAGTTGGTTAGATAGTTCCTGCATTTCTGAAGGAGCTAATCTATAGGGTACTCGGGTTACTGGTGTCGCTCCTGGAATTAAATCGATTTGAAATTCTACTTGACGAACTGGGGGTAGGCCAGGTAGATCTTCAAGAAAAACTTCTAGGAATTCTCTGACTACTGGTACGTCTTCTGTTCGTTTTTCATCAGATTTCTTCTCCATTACTTGAGCTATGAAAACTTGACATCCCCTAGATATATACCTTTCAGTTTTTATACAAGATATGAGGCTTAGTCGAGTTTTACTTTGATCACCTCGGATGATTAAAGTTTTACCATCGATTGGGATGTGGACGACTTTCTCGTCACAAATGATTCTAGCATGATACTTGGATAACCAATCCATACCGATGGACAAGTCGAAATACTAGTTACATCGGCATAAGATCTATTTCAAAAGGTTGTTAAACAAGGTCAAGAGTTGCACCCGGAATAACGGTATTATGAAATAGCAGGGTATATACAGGGATTATACATCTGTATTATATCTGAAACATCTTGCCTTCTTATTTACATAGTTAAATTTAAATCAAGTGTTTGTTATTTTTATACCACACATCCCGTGGTTAGGTTCTAACAAAACTATAACTAGAATCTAATCTAGTAGTCTGAGGGTCCTTTGTTTCTGCAGTTTCTGGTGATGGCCCACTTTGTTACAAGTCTGAAATCTGACAATACAAGGTCCTGTGTGATGTAGAGTGCATCTCTTACACAAAGGATGGGGTCCAACATACCTACGGTTTTTAGTTGGGGTAGCAGCATAGGCCCTGAAGGTTTCATGCCTTCTATTTTATTGTTGGTGAGTGATCTTTGTGTGGTGTAATTATTGTTGTTTCGGTCGGTTTTGGTAGTGTTGTTGTTGAATGTTCTTTATCATCAAACTTTTGTTTGTGTTTCATTGGTTCCCTGCACAGTATTATGCCTTGTTACTTGATCCATTAACTCTGCGGGTTTCATTTTTTCTCTTTTTTTTTTCTCTCTAATTTGTTATGTTAATGGCTTCCTCCAAAGTTTAAGGCTTTGAAGCGGTAACATTTCCTTTAATACTTCTGGGTAATCCTCCGATGAAAGCTTCCATGTGTTTCTCGGTGTTTGGCACCATAGTGGGACACAAGGTTGCCAATTCCTGGAATCTTCTCACATATGTCTTGAGATCATTCCCCTTCACAGTCAGATGGTAAAATTCGTCTTCCATCTTCTGGACCTCGGTTCGGGGGACAATACTCTTTATCAAACGCTTCTGGAAATTCAACTAGGTAACCTTGGTTAGCTTCTTTGTATCCTAATAGGTTGGGCAAAATAATTTCCACCTTGTTTGAGCTTCTTCATGTTAATGTACAGTCGCAAACTTCCTTGCAGTCTTCGGTTATAGTTGCTACGGGAAAACATTGATTTAGTTCGCTCAAACCAGCGGATAAGTCCAACAGCTCCTTCTGAACCTTTGAAGTTGATAGGTTGGCAGCTCATGAACTCTTTGTAGCTACACTTTCTTGCTACAGGAGCTTCTCTTTCTCCGGTGTTCCTATTGGTATTGTCAGCATTTGCCATTGTTGCAGCTTGTGCTTCCAGAGCTGCAGAAACACTATCAGCAACTAGTTTCTTGATGGCGGCCTGAGTCATGGCTGGTGCTGCAGATGTTGATGTCCTTTTGGGAGGCATTCTATCAACATAAGACAACACGGAATAAGAGTGATATTACAAGTCATTGTCAAAATTTTCATACATAGTGGTATTGGAATCATTTGACATAGATACTTAATTGATACAAGTTCTAACAAAGTAATACACATCCCTTGGTATTACATTTGGAATCTAAGATTTTCAGAGATGAACATTTAAACAAGCATTTGACTCATTAGATTCCTCGGGAGTGGTCGTGGTATGATCCATAATGAGTTATCTAACTCTGTGAAGATATACTCATCAAAGGGGTAATCTGGTGGTGGTGTAGTTGACCTAATCGTTGATGAAGATCCTACTGATAAAGATGGAGATATTGGAATGGGTGATTCAACAGGAGTCTTAGTGTCTTTAGGTGGTGGAATCTCTTCGGGGGGTAAGAAATCTTGAGAATCAAACATTGGAGATAGCATCGGAGATGGAGGCACAATAGTTGGGGGTGGAATAGTAACTTATGGCGGACTAATGACATCATATGCTTGCATGACCTTCATATAAGGGTCATTATGAAAAAGTGAAAGAGTTGGTGAAGCTATTTGCGAAACTAAACAGACTGAAATTATTTGAAGATTCAGAAGAAGTATTTCTGGTGGAAGCTGGGAAAATAGCTCAGGGGAAGCGGGATATAGTCCGGAAAGTAAGAGGAAACAAACATCCTCATACGAAAGTAGGCGTGGGTTGGGAGAAGGACATCACTCTGTTAACTACACAAAGCGGTAGATAACATAAGTTATTATATAAATAGTATTAATAGTTATGTTTATTTACATACTATTTGGGAGATGTAGTGGCACGGAGGACTTTCTTGGATGGAAAAAGAAAAGTAGTTATAGTTAAGGTTTTAACCTTGTTCTCTATAACTGTGGCTCTTGATACCAGTCTGTAACACCCCTATTTTGACAAATATAGCAGCGGTGTTGTAAACACCCCCAAAATTGTGGTCGCAGCGGTAGAATCTATAAGGGTCCGGGGCGTGTTACTTATCAGATCAATAACACAAGATAATATAAGAACGACCAAAAAAGTCCGTTTAAAAACTGATACATTGTTTAAAAAGTAGGTGGTTACAAAAAGCCGAGGGGCTTTTTACTTGTTTACTTGTTATTATTACAAAGATTTCCAGCCCATAACAGATATACAAAATGTAATGCGACTAAATCTTTAATGCATGACTTCAAAATATAACCACCAATGTATCCTTCGCACCTCGTGCTTAATGATCTCCTGAAAAACATTGCATTTAAAACGTCAACATAAAGTTGGTGAATTTCATAGGTTTATGTAAATGTATATGCAGGACCGCAAGACTTTCCCCGTGATAATGCAACAGATGCAGACATCACAAAATGTAATTACGTTTTCCTAAGCTCATGACACCGAAGCTCGACATAAATGAATACAATATATAAATATTGCCTACATTGCCCGTGATGATGTTCAACCCGTAACATCCAAAATCCGACATGATATACGTTCGTTTCCAGTGATAGCTAGTCACCCGAACGGGGAGGTCAATCCCAAATAGATCTATCTATAATCACTCGCGCTTCCAAACCAGGAATTAACAGTTCATGATTCATGGGCATAGTGGGTTATCGCTACTTAGGCAAACACGTAATCATGATAAAATGTACACTTGCGTCCAATTTGTAAAACATGCATATGTTTCTCACCCCAAAAACTTGTAAATTAATAATTGTAAAACATGGGGCTATGAACTCACCTTGAGTGAGTAAATTGATAATAAAATATCCCAAGTAAAAACGCGTCACGCTAACGCCCGAATGCAACCTAGTTAATATAGGTCGAATCAGTATTCAAGTACGTTGTCTAACCACAACCATATATAATCCTATATAGTTATCATCGTACTATCGTTCGGGCTATCATAATTTAGAGGTCATGACATGACGTACGAGGAGTTAGGACACTTTAAATCGTAAATCCAACAACTCGTCAATACGCCATCCGAAGAAGCCTCATTATGAAATTCCCTAGTAATATAGCACTTTGATAACTAATAACATATATATTTCTATATAGCTATATCACCATCTAATCGTTTAAGTGAAATCGTAATTATAAAGTAAAAACGTTTATAATTACGCCTTTAGTAAAAATGACATAACTTTGTCGTTTTAAGTCCGTTTCTCGCGTTTCTTACGCCCACGCTTTCGTATTAAGACGAGTGATAATAATATTGCATTTTTAAGTTTCCGAGATTCTGCTATGAATAGTGTTTTTACTGTTCATTACAGAATACGCCAATTAACGCAAAACTCGTAAATGTCGTATCTTATTCGTTATAGCTCCGTTTTTAGCGATTCTTTCGAACACGTTCTCGTATTTGAACTTTTTATCATATTATTGATGTTTACAAAGCATAAGTTACTTCGATGAATAGTAAATTTTATAAAATTTGTTTTATAAAGTATTTGGCGTCGTAAACTCGTAACTAGCGTATCTTCTTCGTTATAAATCCGATTTTCGAGTTTCTTATCATTTTGGAATCCTTATGAGATGTACTATCTTTATAAAACCTAACATGGATGTTAACAAATTAGAACCAAAACAGCAAGTTTGAAAGGTTGTGATTAAAACATGTTTTAAGCTCGATTTTTGTACATAAGCTTCTCAAAAACCTTGTTACACTTACTTTAACAACACTTATATCTTATGTCATACATATATTAGATCCATTAGATCATGTTTTGTCCAAGAGTGTCCAAGATAACAAGATTAACATGCTATATACACCATTTTCACTTGTAACTTATCATGTTAACATTAAAACCCTAATTTGAACATATACATGTTTATACTTAACAAAGTGTGTATAAGAGTTATACGTAATCATGATAAAATGTACACTTGCGTCCAATTTGTAAAACATGCATATGTTTCTCACCCCAAAAACTTGTAATTTAATAATTGTAAAACATGGGGCTATGAACTCACCTTGAGTGAGTAAACTGATAACAAAATATCCCAAGTAAAAATGCGTCACGCTAACGCTCGAATGCAACCTTGCTTGGATGAGTAGAGAAGAGAATAACAATCACACCCTTGTGATTAACAACCTTGGCTTGAAAATATAAGGTGAAAACCCTAATTTCAACCAAAACCCCTAATCTTGCAATATCTCTTTAAAACCCTTTCAAAGCTTAACCAATCCTTCAATTCTTCTTAGAATACCTTAAGTATGATATGTAAACACTAATATGGTGAAAGAAAATCAAACTATGGATTGTGTTTGTTAAGGTTTTTGAGCCGTGGGGTGTTTAAGAGAGAAAGGGAGAGATTTTTTTGTTTACACTTTGGAAAAATGGAAGATGTGTGTTACTTGCTAGCTTAGGCCTTTTATACTAAGCCAAGGACTCAAGGAAGGCCTCAAGGAAGGTTCCTAGGGCAATTGGTCAAGAGCATGTGGTGGTGTAAGACATGGTTCCCTTGATATTTGTAATATCTAGATATTTAGGGCAAAATTCATGCACTTAGATATTTCTTTGGTCCTATCCCTTGGAATTCGGCCACATACACATATATGTGATGTTATATTGATTATTTTGTGTATTGGGTATAATCGTGGGTATTCGTTTAAGCGTAGTTAGGTTTTGGTGCTTCCGGGAATGCCGAAACGCATTTTATCGCGAAACGTAAGCATTTTACGTAACCAATAAAAATAAGATGAACAAAGTTGATAATTATCCTTATAATAATCATTTAACACTTGCTTAATGTAAACATTTAATTGTTTAATGCCCGTTTACATTGAATGATCATTTTTAGTTTACGCGATTTAGCTTAACGATTACGATTTAAAAGCAAACGCGTAAAACCCTAAAAATAAATTGTGAATTACATAATGTCATACAATGACCTAAAACACGAGGTGTTATAGTCTTCCCCCGTTAAATGAGCCTTGTCCTCAAGGCTTATCACACGGCACTTGACGACGGTGCAGTCTTGGTGAAGAGGTGTGGATATTTCTTCCTGAATTGATCTTCACGTTCCCACGTAAACTCAGGACCCCGCCTAGAGTTCCATCGAACCTTGACAATTGGGACACGGCTTCGCCTCAATTGTTTGACTTTGCGATCCATGATTTCTACAGGCTCTTCAACAAAATGAAGCTTGTCATCCACTTGGAGTCCTTCCAACGGAACGACTAATGGATCGTCAGAATAACATTTCTTCAAGTTGGATACATGAAACGTATTGTGGACCCTGCTCAGCTCTTGAGGAAGCTCAAGCTTGTAAGCAACGGCTCCAACCTTTTTCAACACTTTGAAAGGTCCGACATATCTGGGGTTTAACTTCCCCCGTTTGCCAAAACGTACGACCCCTTTCCAAGGCGAAACCTTTGTTTAATCTGGATGATCCTCTCCGTTGTTTCTTGCACTAACTCTGGACCAGTGAGTTGAACTTGTCCAACCTCGGCCCAAC
>BQNB010029420.1:15305-55743 GCA_026074375.1 Tanacetum coccineum | reverse complement strand
GAACTTCTTGAGCAACGATGGTAATTTATTTGATCCATGGATCCGTTAGAGTCAATATACAAGGAATGATATTATCATGGTGACGCAATGAGCAAGGGGGAGCTAGAAGATATGTGGGTAAAAAGCATGGAGTTGGTTAAACCATGATGATAGAAGACTTCACTAGGATGATGCAAGCTCACCTTTATAAGAAGATAGGATCGGAGATTGTCAAATACAATGAAGGGTTCATTCATACTCTAAATAATTCACCTCCTTCACTTTAAAATCACCCTCAACCTTAAGGTCCCCTTCTCATACCTTCAACTTATATACTTGAAGTACCTACCTTCTTTTTAAGCTTTTCTCTCATTTCTCATAACCTCGTCTAAATTATCCAAGAATACAAAACCACCTTAACCTTATTTCTCATGTTGTCTTCTCATTCCTCCAACCAATATACTTGGATCACCTATCTTTTTCTCATTCCGTCAACCTATACACTCGAAGTACCTACCCTCTTGTCTTGCCTACTTCTCACCTCTCATGACCTTTTCTAAACTATCCAAGAAACACACAATCACCTTCACCTTTATTTTTCATATCCTTTCCTCAAACCTATATACTCGGAGCACCTATTTTCTTCTCAGTCCTCCAACATATATACCCGGAGCACGTATCCTCTTCTCATGACTTCTTCTCAAACCTCCAACCTATATGCTCCAACCATAATCCACTGTATACCTTTTTGCTTAGACAAAAAGGGGAGAAGAGATTGTAAACGAGTAACTTTTAAACTTTACTATGTGCTATAGTTTACATATTTTGTCATCATCAAAAAGGGGGAGATTGTTAGTGCAAATATTACGATATTTAATCTATACGATCTTTTTATGTTTTGGTGATGACAAACATGTGACTTGTAATACGTAACGTAAAGTGCGCAAGTTACTCGTAATCACAAATCATCAATGAATACATGCATCAACATGTATCGACATCTCAGGTATGCATCAAGACGGACATTGGTTTACACCACGAGTAAAACTCAAAGGTATGTACAAACAAGCATTAAAACTTGTTCAGAGTAGGAGATTCAAAGAAATAAGTTTTTGTCTTAAACTTTATATTTTTTTAAATGTAACAAAATAAGTTTTTTCAAAACTCTATTAGACAAATGTATTTTTGAATTATAAAGAATATTTTATGTGGTAATTCCCCAAACATGTCAACCTTTTACCAGAACAAGTTTGTCACCCACCAAACAGAAAAAAATAGGAGCGTTTGTCGGGCGAGGCCCTAAATAGGACGACGGCCCCCTTAAGTTGGTCCTACTACGGACCCCTAAATATCTGGGACCTTGTTTCCTTTGACAGGCTGTCTTTTCAGAGCTGCCTATAAATAGTGGTCACCTCCAATGCAAGAGAAACACAATCATTTAATTGTTTAAATATGTTTAAATGTAATTCAATCCTCGCTAAACTCTTTCCTTCTTCCCTCAAGTGCAAGAGAAGAACTTCGGTCATCTTCAAGATCCGAAGTTATGTAGTCTAGTTAGTCCATTTGTAACATTTGTTACATATAGATCGAGTCTATGTCTTTCAATCTTTAGTAGTGTGTAGATCCAAATGATGTATATATTTGGATGGATTTATTGTGGGTTGGTTAGTATTTTAGGCCTTAAAATACATTGGTGAAGTGGTAGATTGGTTCTAGCTAAGATTAGGACTCGATATTTAGCTTAGTGTCAAAAAATAATGTAGGCGGCGCGGTTTATATGTTTAGGCCATTAAACACAAGGTTTGTTATGTTGGGCCATAAAACATAACGGGTTTGGTTGTACCGAAAGAGAACTTGACATCTTAGCTAGTGTCGAAACATGTAGCAAGGCTATAAGTGTTGGACTTGTCGAATGTAAAGGGATTATTTTGCTACGGTTTGATAAAACGTGTTGAAGGCATTGATGTTGTCGGAAAGTGTCGGGTTTGTGAAAAAAAATGTTTTGGATTATGGTTTAAGACCTTGGGAAAAGTCATAAAGACGTACGGGTCATGTCGAATTTTCGAAAGAATTATATACTTAGAGATTTTGCTAAAAAGGGATAAAATTTTCAATGAATTAATAATAAATAGTTATTTTACTTGAAAATTTAATACAAGGCGAAAGATGTAATTTCTCGAGGGTCAATTTTATTTGAGGGAGTAAAGGATAAGTTTTATGGGAGATTAAGTGTCGAAGTAAAAGCCATTGGACATATTTAAATGACGAGAAGTTGTACCCCGTTAGCTCGATAATAAGACGAAAATAATAATAAAATATTATTATTTTATTTAAAAGAATTACGTATATATATATATATATATATATATCGTATCGATTACGGAAATGTGGATTATTTATCTTCGGCATTCGAGCTCTTGCTCATTCCTTTTCGTCAGTTTTTCGCGGAGTATTTTGGTCGATTGTATCGTTCAACGATTTGAGGTGTTTGAGCTTTATTGTATTGATGTCGCACTTTGCCCAAGTGTTTTTGAATCGTTTTCGCGTAATTACCACACAACCATAATATGAGGTAAAGTTTTGATAACGAGATAAGGTCTTGGTAATAAGACGACGGTTTTTGTAATGAGTTAACGGTATGAGATAACGAGTTTGGAATGATATAAATTGGAAATGGGATTTTGGGATGAAAATGAGGATTTTGCGTGAGTAAAGACGAACACTTGTACAATAAGATAATTTTGTATGAGTATTGATATAGTGAGTATATATTAGGTCGTTGCCGGGTACATTGTGCGCTTGCGTAGAGATTGATTGTGTTCTGCCTTATTTGAGATTGTGCGGTTGCTTTTGATTGCTGATTGAGGTGAGTTCTCGTAGCCCCACTTTTTACTGTTTTTCCGTTGGGGGAAAATGATACTCAAATGTGTTTTGAAATGTTTTGAATTGATCTGTGCGAAATGTGGTTTTATTTTTGGCACAAGTTATGTGCTTATGACTGCTATGTGAATAATATGTGTTGTATGATTGTTTGGAGCGGATGTGTACGCCTCCCCAGTATTTGTGTGATTATTGTAGTGGATGGGTACGCCTACCCTGGTTTGTGTGTGGTCCTGCCCTAATTTTATTGCTCCAGCTGGTAGGCCCTTTAGGTGCGTAAGTGACATATGGATTGTTGATTAGCGGTGATGCTAAGGTTGTTTGCATATATTCACTGTCATATAGCACTATTGTCCATTGTTGAAATATTGGCACAACTTTTGGGTTTAAGGTCAAACCTACGAGCTCACCAACATCATTGTTGACGTTTTCGAGTATCATTTTCAGGTGTGTCAAATCAAAGGTACGTGAATGATATTGGACGAGAAAAGATGTAACCCAAGAGGACTGGGTCGAGATGGTCATGATTATTGTATTTTGTCAAGTTTTTAACTTGTAAAGTTTTTGTAAACTCAAGTGTCATGAATGTAAATTATAAAGTGTATGATCTTGTATCTTGTGCGATGAATGGTATCGTCGCATCCCGTGTTTCCGCCACTGACGGAGTGTAACAGAGTGAGATGCTGATGTGGCAGGCAATGAGGCCCAAGTGAGGAGATATATCTCCCCACCACACTCCACCCTCTTAGTTGTAATTGTCGCTTAAATGATGTGTATAAATTTTGAAGGTAATTTAATAATTTCTTTTATAAACTTTTCAACAATATCAACCTTATATTTAGGGATGAGCATTGGGTGGTTCTTGGTTAAAATCAAACCTCCAACCGAAAACTTTGGTTTTTGAAAATTGCAAATCATTTGGTTTTAATTTTTCTGGTTTTTTTAGTAAATTAGTTCGGTTTCGATTTCTTATTCGGTTTTTCTTTTCTTACCTTCTAGTTTACCGAAAAATAAACTAGTTAGTTATGAACTTTTAACCTATTTTATTATTATTTCGTTCTAATTTCAGTCAATAAAAAAAATACTTAATAACTAGAAAGTTTCCCTCAAAACATAATAATAATGTTTTCATACAACATTATTAAAATGAGATTAATGGTAGCATAACATCTAAGAATCGAAAACTATCAAATTCAAATTAAGTGAAACAACAGTATAAAAATCCATAGAAATATCAAATGCAAGTCTTAACAATTTAAATAAGTTTTGCAAAAGTTTAAGAGATTTTCTGAATCTTTATTTAAAATAATTGAGTAGATAATAGTATTAGGACATGGCGGTTTTTTCGGTTCGACTTTTCATAAGCAACCAAAAACCACCCTAAACATTCAGTTTTTTCTAAAAATCAAAACCACCCTTTCGTTTTATCATTTGGTCTTGTTTTTTCAAAACGGGCTTTTCAGTTTCGAATCGATTTTTCGGTTTTTGTGCTCACCTCGGATGTTAACTTTGATTACCTTTAAAAAGAATCATGTAATAATATTATTTATAAAATTTAATAGGCTTAATGCAATTTTTGCAGTCAACATGTGATAAAGTACACTTTTCTTTAAGAAATCGATAAATATTATTATTATGAGAGTGTTAGTTTTAATAATGTGGCAAAACTCTTTTGTTGGTTGGCCTTACGTAAAGTATGCAAAATAATTTTGTTGAGCCGTAAATAATTACGTCGTATGTTCGTAGATACTATCTTCAGGTTTTATTTTTACTTTCCTTTCATTTTTATGGAACTCAACTTTGGCTGCGTTTAGCTGGAGGAAAACACTCTTGTTTTTCACAAAATGTTTTGTGAAAAATAAGGAAAACAGATATCGCGTTCATTTCGTCGTTTTCTAACAAAATTCACTACAAAACACAAAATTCTTATTTTCTCTTTTTATATACAAAACTAGAAAACAAATTTATTTTGTTTTCCCCGTTTTCCTTTTATGATACCCATATCTATTTTCCCATTATTTCTTACGTTTTATACGTTTTTATAAGTTTTTTTGATGTTTTTATGTACCCTTACAGATTTTTTTTACGTTTTCGTCTGTTTTTTTTTACCTTTTCGTCCGTTTTTTTTAAGATTTCGTCTTTCCGTTTTTTACGACTTCGTCCGTTTTTTTACGTTTTCGTCTATTTTTTTACGATTTCGTTTGTTTTTTACGTTTTCGTCCGTTTTTTACGATTTCGACCGTTTTTTTCGGTTTCGTCTGTTTTTTTATGACTTCGTCTTTTTTTTACGATTTCGTCCTTTTTTACGTTTTCATCCGTTTTTTTACGTTTTCATTTATTTATTTATGATTTCGTCTGTTTTTTTACAGACAAAAACGTAAAATTACAGACAAAAACGTAAAAAACGGGCGAAAACGTAAAAAACAGAGGAAAACATAAAAAACTAGACGAAAACGTAAAAAACAAAAACGGTACGAAAATGAGAAAAAAATGGGAGAAACCGTTTAAAAAACGGACGACACAATCGAAAAAAAGGTCGAAAAACGTAAAAATAGGACGAGTAAACGTTAAACAGACGAAATTCGTAAAGAATGGACGAAATCGTTAAAAATAACAAACGAAATCGTATTAAAAAACACTGAACAAAACAAAAATGGGACGAAAAACGAAAAAATGACGAGATCGTAAAATAAGGTACGAATATCACTAAATACAACGGATGATAATGTATAAAACAGATGAAAGGTACTTAAAAACCGGCACGAAACGTCGTAAAAACAGACGAAAACGTTAAAAAACCATTAAATAAATAAGATTCACCCATTAGCCCATTTATCCCATTAGTGCCCGTTTTAGCCCGTGCCCGTTTTGCCTGATGCCCGCGCCCGCCCGTTTTGCCGCCTCTATTTTTGTGTATCGAATATGTCTTTATAATATTACAAAAGTAAATAGAGAATTGAGATAGAAACAACAACACTTGAACATGTATTCTAGTTTTGTAAAATGGACAATTGTTTTGTGGAGATGAAAACCTCCCCCTCTTTCTTACAAAACAGGAAACAGAAAATGATGGAAAATGTTTTCCAACTAAACGCAATATTTTATCAAACCACGGGAAACCCATGACCAACCCCATGAATCCTAGCCAACTGCAAGACCGCAACAACCACCCTTATCACCACTCTATGTGCTTTTGAAAACAATACAACAATTCCACCGAGCACCAATTTGATCATATACAACCATTCGTGTTGTTATTTTATTAATTTCTTTATGCCCTCAGGTACGAACATTTATCTTCGCATACAAAGCCTTCTTGATCATGCTCATTCAGATAAAGATGTATCTTATATATTGTCTACTGTGGCGACTATTTGTTGGTCAATTTAGAAAGCTCGTAATTCTTTTGTTTACGAATCTACTGTTATTTCTCCTCATTCCACCTTGGCCTTAGTTAATGCTCAACTTCTCGAGTTTGACAGAGTTGTGACCACTAAACAACCTCTTTGCAATAGGCCAACCTCACAGTCTTCTCCGGGATGGATCCCCCCCCCCCCACATAGCCCTTTGGTGAAGATAAACTGTGGCGCTGCCTTTAAAGACTCTACTGCTGCAATAGCTATCGTGGGACGTGATTCTTTAGGTTCCATCTCACACGTATACGGTACGCCTTGTTATGCTTCCTCTCCTCTTCATGCCGAAATCTTTGCAATACATTCGGCGTGTCATCTTGCATTATGTCGCGGTTGGTACCATGCAATTGTTGAATCCGACTCTCAGGGTGTGGGGGGTATTTATGTCGCGGTTGGTACCATGCAATTGTTGAATCCGACTCTCAGGTAGCTATTTCATTCTCATCTACGGATACTGTCCCACCATGGAGCATTGATGCTCTTGTAGCTAATATTCGTTTGTGGTCGAAGAACATGGATTTGACTTTCTCGTGGACGAGTCGACATAACAACAAAGTGGCTCATTACGCAGCTCGTTTAGCATCTTCTTCCACCTTTTGTTTCAGTTGGGATGTATCTTTTCCAGTTGAACTTACCTCGTTAGCAAGGAGTGATGTGTATTGTTCTTGACTTTATTTATAGTTTATATAATGTTTGTTTGTTCAAAAAAAGAATATTCACTATATATAAATGGTATATATTTATGCTTTTGCTTAAGAAGTATTTTTTTGCCATTTTTTTGCTATTGAGTATGCAATTCAATCATGTGTAATGTATGCAATTCTATATGTAATCTTGCACTTAATTTTGTAAAGTTGTTGTAGGTTGAAAAATTGTTACTCGAATATTTTATCTGTTATGAAATGAAAAATTAATAAATTATATGACAACATTGAATAATAACTATGATGTTTAACTTCAATAATATTCAAGGATATTTAAGTAATTTGCTCTTGCTGAATTTTAACAATTCAACAATGGTATTCTCGTTTTATATGTAATATAGATATGAAAATTTAATAACTAATGTTTTATTAATTATTATTTTTTTTAGTTTTTTTTATTTATATAATCGATGCATGTGTTTTTATCATATTTATTTTGCTGAACATAATGTAGATGTGTTTGATGAAATTGTGTAATCAAACTAAAGCCAATTTGGACCTTTACTACTGTTAGTGACCACATTTGTGTAGTTACTAAATCCACTTTTTCTTGTTTATTCACAAAAATTGAATTTCTAATTTTGTATCTTCTCGTATTATATAAGAGATATTTCATTTTTGCTGCATAATGATTACAGGATTAATTCATATACAAGTTTAGTTGATAAGATAAAAATATACTTGTTTACTCGTTTATTTTGGTCGAGTCGTTTTGTGCTTTTGGAATATACGAAGATAGTACCATCCATCTACGTGTATGTTTAAGCAGTTTCAGACACGAACTATTGGTATATTCACCTAGTTTAGGTGACAAAGGAATAAAATAGCGTAAAACCTGCATAATCTATAAGTTTTAGACATCTTTTGTGCTCTACAAGAAATTAACATGATGTAATATCTGTCCTTAATTACTTGTATCTTGCTCGACAATATAAGACTCTTGTCTCTTTCCATGAAATCAATAACTACAAACTATATACAAATAGACAAACGAAACATCATATCGATCATTAGCTTAAAAAGTACGTCTATTTATTTGCACAAAGTACATCAATAACTCCATCTTCCATTCATAGTTGTTATAAACTTCCGCGGGACCAAGAATGGATTGCCATGGTGAACAAAGCTCAAGAGTAAAACTCATTGCCGTGGTTGCCACCTTTGGGCTTTTATCTGCAGCTCTTGGTTTTGCTGCAGAAGCTACGAAGCTCCAGGTAAACCATATATATATACATACGTATTTAAATACTAAGTCATTAATTAGAGTGCAAGGCGGTAATTCGTATACATACATACATGTAAGCTATTACGTGTACAAGTAAATACAGTACTTAAATATTATATACATACGCTCAATAGTCATATATGCGTGAACTTACATGCAGCTTGCTGAGGTTATGGACTTCTCAGAAGGAGGATGCACATATCCGAGCAATTCAGGCCCCATACGACTTGGAGTCATCGCAATTGTAGCACTGGTAGCTTTTCGTGTTTATTGCCCTGGAAATCGAAGCCCCTCTGCCATGGTTCAACTCTCTTGTTATTTGTCTTGGTAAATTTCATTCTTTTTATTCTTAGATTAAACTGCAATATACTAATACGTCAAGAATTATGATAATCCTGTTGGAAGACTAATCCATTAATCTTTGTTAAGAGAATAACAACCTTGTTATTCTTGTGTCAGGCTGCAAGTCGACACACAGGAAGCAAGAAGAAACAATGGGCTGAGTTAGATAAAAGGCCTGCAAATTTCTGTTTTGGTCCAGCAGGCCAAATAGACAGACCCGAATAGATAGTTAGGATTAGATATAAAAACGGTTATAATGAAAAGACATGTATGTTGGCTCAACAGGAACCATCACATCTTTTCATTCACACCTATTAGATTAGTATATATATGTAGGATCCTGTAAATCAAAAACTTAACCTTTTATTCATACATATCAGATTCATTTAAAGGGTTCACCCCATTTTCTTTGTTCCTGTTTTTTTATCCCTGAATGTTTGATGATTACACATGATGTAGTTTGATCATATTCGATCCTGGAAACATGAAAAGAGACCTGCGAACACGTGGTATTAAAGCGACGAGGGATCAAACAACACAACAATTCATGTTCATTCATCACTCAAGATTAAACCTGTGTTTTTCTTTTTAAAGAAGACGCAACCACAGATGCCAATCATTCAAGATTCAATCACCAATCAAGTATCAAACCTGCGTTCTTTAAGAAATGCAAACATGGATGCCAATTAAAGAAGAAAGATT
This sequence comes from Tanacetum coccineum, assembly GCA_026074375.1. Classification (NCBI taxonomy): domain Eukaryota; kingdom Viridiplantae; phylum Streptophyta; class Magnoliopsida; order Asterales; family Asteraceae; genus Tanacetum; species Tanacetum coccineum. The sequence continues at coordinate 46,498 of BQNB010029420.1, read as the reverse complement.
AGAGACGGTTACAACACCAAACCGGTGGTTAACCAAGGAGAAGAAAAGATGTCGAATTAAAGAAGAAAGGATATTAGAATCGGTTACAACACCAATATGGTGGTTAAGAAGAAGACAAATCTGTCAAGAGGAAAAAAAACTACAAGGGTTTCACAAATTGAACAAGAGACTGTTTTTTAAAGAAGACCTCAATATTTGTGGATCAAGGCAAAGAATTAACATGCCTTCGAAGTTACTATGGAGATTAAGAAGATCAAGTAACTATGAAACAAGTTTCTGTTCAGAGATTTCTGCAAGATTGTAGATGAGGGCTAAGAGAAACCTGCCCCGAAGTCACAATGGCAATCAAAAGGATCAAGTGACTGGACGGACCCTAAAATAGTTAAGAGACATAGAAGAAATCCAGATTTTTGAAGAAGGCATCAAGAACAAGAAGAAATCAAGAGCAAGAAGAAATCAAGAACAAGAAGATTGAAGAACACAAAGATTAATAGATTAGGGGGGAATATGTTGGAAGACTAATCCATTAATCTTTGTTAAGAGAATAACAACCTTGTTATTCTTGTGTCAGGCTGCAAGTCGACACACAGGAAGCAAGAAGAAACAATGGGCTGAGTTAGATAAAAGGCCTGCAAATTTCTGTTTTGGGCCAGCAGGCCAAATAGACAGACCCGAATAGATAGTTAGGATTAGATATAAAAACGGTTATAATGAAAAGACATGTCTGTTGGCTCAACAGGAACCATCACATCTTTTCATTCACACCGATTAGATTAGTATATATATGTAGGATCCTGTAAATAAAAAACTTAACCTTTTATTCATACATATCAGATTCATTTAAAGGGTTCACCCCATTTTCTTTGTTCCTGTTTTTTTTATCCCTGAATGTTTGATGATTACACATGATGTAGTTTGATCATATTCGATCCTGGAAACATGAAAAGAGACCTGCGAACAAATCCTTGAGGGTAATCCTTGACGTCTTAGTATATTTAAAGTGTGATGATATTAAAGTTTGGGTGGGTTGTTCTGGCTTGTTGATCGAATTTGACTAAATGGTTGATGGTTTAATGAGTTTGATGTAGGGTGGCATGGCTAGTTGCAATGATCTTTTATGTTTTTGTTTTGGTGATGATTATAAAGCAAGGCAACATAAAATATCAAGGAGAACCTTAAAATTTATACAACTGCAACGCTGTAAAGCCTGGCATATTTGGGGCCGGTGCTTCTTTTGCTCTTACAAGCATCTTACTCGAGATTATTTACTTGGTTGCAACGACGACACATCAGCCTGATAAAACCACAGCCGATCCTCCACATAGAGTATCTATTCTTGGAATGTGTTAGAGTGCCAACCATATACATTCAAGTTTTTTGCATTAATATCATGAAGGCTAAGGTTTTTTGAGTTCTGTAATTGCAATAAATTTAATATGGATGTGTAATCTTTTATTATCGTATTTGGCAATTAACTGTTGCGATTTAGCTAGTATACACATACCCTGTCAAGGGGTATTCAGGACTATATATGTTCCGAAACATCTTAGTGCCTATAGTTTATTTGATATATTACCAAAACATTAGCACTTTTAAGTTTTGGATAAATGACAAAAATCGCTCTCGCGTTTATAACCCAAAATCTGAATGTTTATGAAGAAAAGGATGATCATATCATTCAAGACCATAAAAACAAAGTATGTTTATACGTAAAACTGAAAAACGGTACGTTTATTTGAGAATGCAAAGGCATACTTTAATTCATTTGTAATAACTTAATTAAGTTGTCTGCATATATAAAATGATCTGATATGTCTGTCTAAGAACACATATATCAGCCACCACATTAGATGGCAACCATCTTAAAACACATTTGTTTGCTTATCTTCGTTTTCCTAATGTGCAAAGGTATACCCACAGTTACACTAACATATATATTTTCGGTAATATATATGCCATTGACCTATTGTGTGTTATTGTATAGATGTTTATGCTCAAGAGTTATATAACCTCACCATCCATCAAGAGCCAACCAGTGTACCGGAAGAATGGAATGTAACAGTTGAAAACACAAGTCCTTGTGTCATAGGAAGAGCATACTTGGATTGCAAAGGTTTCCAATCCCGCAAAGAAATCGACCCTAAAGTCAGATTAAAACAAGGTGATGCATGCATCATCAACGATGATCAGCAGATGAATCCTAAAGTTAATATTCCTTTAGTTTATGCTTGGAATAGTCTATAGCTTGTTCATGATGATCTGGTTCTGTAAAATCTAATAATGAGAATCATGATTTTAATTTATAAAGCTAATTCCTCAAAAAATTATAATTTTTTGGTGATATTCTTTTGGAAAACTATCTCATGTCATGTGTCATGGGAAAGATGTTTATATCACAAAATAATACGTACAGATACGTGCCATGTATCTGTAAAATAACAAAGATATATATTATTGATTGTGTTTTTGTGATTACATAATGAAGATTGGCTATGTATTTATACTAAATACATAGCTTAATAAGTAAGCAATGCAAACCCTAAAACATAATGGACCCAAACCCACAATTAGGTTTGGACCGAATAAGTCAACCGTCAACGGTCAACAGTCAACGGTCAACGATCAAACTAACATAACTTAGCTATCTAATACTCTCCCGCAGTTTGAACGGCAGACTTTCGAACTGGAACATATGTTGAAAGCCGCTTCTTCTTTTCTTCTATCATCTTCATCTTCTTTGTTGTTTCTTTTAGCGGAAGCATAATTGTATTTCGCGGCATAGTGGTTCATTGCTTGCGGCTTCCTCCTTTGCGTGACGATTTTTTTTACGTCATGGCTTGCTTTGCCTTTAGGTGGGAGCGACAAATTTGCAACCAACTATTTTTGAAAACTACAATGATCTCCGTTTGTAAAACGTAGAGTAAGAGACAAAGGATTGATGGCTATATCAATATAATATGGGATGTGTTAGGACGGCTAGGGTTTTTTTTTAACACTAGCATCCAAAACCCTAGCCGTCATAGCATAAATATTATGTTGATATAGCCATCAAATTTGTTTCATCATCATTACTCTTTGTTTTAGCACGAAGATCATTGTCGTTTTTCAAAATAGTTGGTCAAAATTTGTTGCTCCTACCGAAAGGCAAAGCAAGCCATGACGTTAAAAAAAAACCGTCACGCAAGGGAGGAAGCCGCAAGCAACAAACAACTATGCTGCCAAATACAATTATGCTTCCGCTCAAACAAATAACATAGAAGATGAAGAAGAAAAAGAAGAAGAAGCGGCTTTCAACATACGTTTCAATTTGTCCGTTCAAAAATCTCCCGTTCAAATTGCAGGGGAGTATTGAATGACTAGTTTAGTGGACCAAGCTCAATTGTGGGCTTGAGTCCATTAGGGTTAGGGTTGTGATTGCTTAGTAAATAAGCTACATGTTTATTATAAATACACATGTAATCATTTTATGTAAACAGACAAAAACACAATCAATAATAAATCTTTATTGTCTTTCGGTATCCTCTCATGCATTGTCTCAGCTGCTATAAAAGATAATACATACTTTTGAAATGCACGAAATTATGTTCATTTTGGTAATATAATCTGGCATCGTAGCATGTAGTTATGGAAACTAGAACTTGAGGCACTGGCGGATACATAATAGAATATTTTTATCATTTCCGTATTACTTTAATGACATATACGAATGAATGAATGCGATGAAAGAAACTTGAAACTTTGAAACATAATAGAATGCCGCAAAAAGAATTTTAATCTTCAATGTATTTAGTATTGTGGCTTAGAGCACTCGGGGGCCATCAGTCCCTTAAAACGCTTGACATCTGTGCAGTAGTTGTAGATCATGTGGTTATCTCTCACCCACTTGAGCTGAACCTGTTGGCTCATTGTCAATTGTTTGTAAACAGGAGATGTCCACCAGTTTCCTTGGGTGGGAATGGTGCATTGGCTAATGCTAACAGGCCCGTTCCACTTACAAGCTCTAGCCCTGAACCTACGGTAGTAAGCCTCAAAAGGTGCAGCGGTCCAGTCGATTTTGACTAGCCCACCTCTTGTAGCCCAGTTATCAGCATTCCACAAACTGGAGTACACTCGCATGCCTTGTTGGTTAGGGTATCCAATTCCTTCACTTTGATAGTTTCTAAAGACTCGAATCGGAATGCTATCAACATACCATCTGCAATACATCAACACGATAAATATAAATAAAATAACTGATAAAGCTTTGATATGAAGACTAATGTGATGCTTTGAGTTGCTATACGTACACAACTGCAGTAGGATTCCAATGAATGGTGTAATTATGATAATCTGCAGTCGGGTCAAACCATAACTGGAACTGCTGCTCTCGGTTACCTTGACCTTGAGTGAATATGTTTGTGTGCACCGTATAAGGTTCTCCTGTCGAGTTTCCCAAAAACTCAAAATCTATCTCGTCATGTTTAGCACCCGTAGAAGACAACTGTTACAATCCAACATAAGAAATAAATTATCATTGTTAGTTTACATTTGGTCCAAGAGATAATTCATAAAGGTTTTATGACTTATTCATGCACATACATAATACGCCGTTACAGTTCCAGCAGAGTTCCCTGGAACCAACTTGATTAGCATTTCAAGGCTTCCAAATAAGAATGCCCTCTTTGATTGGATACCAGATCCTGTAAGTCATAGTTGAAGTTTTATTTATTATTATACTATCTAGAAGCAAATATGTATGTCTTTAAAGATAAGAAACAAAGTTTAATCTGTATACCAGAAGTTTGATCCAAAACAAGACGGAGATCATCACCCTTGCCCAAAATCGAGGAATGCTGAGCACCCCAATTAAAATACATGCTTTTCGGGAAGGTTGCATTAACCTCGGATGAATGGAATGCTACTGCCAACATAAAAACAACGAGAAGTAGCCATATTCAAAAAATAATGGACAATTCTCTTCTTCAATCCGATAAGTTTGTAATTATGTGTGTAGTTGATTTATGTTCTTCTTGTTTCTTGATACCTTATATAGCCTGTGTCCAGCATATGTACCTCACCAAGATGGGTTTCATTTGTGTCTTGTTATTTTTTCTTGACTTTGTATTATTACTTATCTTGACCTTGTCTTGCATTTTGACATTCTTGCAAGATTTATGCTGTAGTTGTCAGTATGAAATATTCTAGCATATATGTTTTCTCTTATGAACCATAAGGTAATTATTAGATGTTACTTATTTTAGACATAAATATCACATGAAATGAATTCCTTATGCTTGTGATCAGGGGTATTATTCTTTAATGATCCGTCGTAATGTGATGTTTTGGTAACATTTTCAAGTTAACATGATATTTTTAGCATTGTCAATATCTATTAGTATATGCATGTATGGTGTTTCATATACATATACTTCTAAATATTGGTTAAAGTGAGTGTTTTTTTTACCCGCCAACACTTTGAGTACTAATCTTGAAATTCATAAATAATTACATACTGTTAAATAAATTATCTACATGATAAATAAGAAATGGAATGCAATTTCAGATCGACCAAATTAGAGCTTCTGATCAAGGTTTCTTTTCAAGAGAAGTGCTCTCGGATATAAGATGCAGCAGCATTTGTTGATGTTGATGTACGCTCGACGCAAATACTCGTCTTAAGTGAAATTTCTTAGGAAATAGTATTTTGATTTATCATGTTTTTATATTCACCGAAGGACATCTCAACATCTATAACCAATGTACCTTATTTCAATCAAATGCGTTGAACCTGTGCTAGTTCTGTTGACATTGCACTCAGGTAAGAAACATGTGCATACTATAATCTCTACATCATATACCTGCAAAAGCCACAAAAATGCATATATCAGATATATATGTTCAAATACCAACTCTGTGTAGCATCTTTTTAAGCAGAGCTCATTAAGTTTGCTAATACGAAATATGTTTCTAACCTATGCAGTTAATCTCGGCGAGATCTCGGCGAGATTCCGTCGAGACTCTTCGGATCTCGGGGGTCTTTAAAAAAAAATCTCGGTTCAAAACTCTCGGGATCAATCTCGGGAAACGAGATTCTCGGGCGATTATTTAGCGAGAAATCGGCGAGATTTTGATCTCGGCGAGATTTTGATAGTGAAAATCTCGTTTTTTTGACTTTTTTTGTTGACTTTTTTTTTTCTGCCAGCCCAATAACTTTTCCAGCCCACTTTTATCAATTTAGAGTTCGACACTTTTATCAATTTATGGCTAGGTTATCACATTCATGTTATGTGGTTTATGCATATTTGGTTATGAATCTTGCTCATGTTTTTATTAGGATTTTATGATTTGAATTTAATGTTAGTTTGACATTTTATGCTTGTTTTTTGCTGTTGTTAATTCCTTTTGGATTTTTAATATATTATTTATAGTTAGAATATTCTAAATAATATAAAAAACCGAGATCTCACCGAGATCTCACCGAGATAATCGAAATCTCGGATCTCGGACCTCGAACGAGATTCGAAATCTGACCGAGATAACTGCATAGTTTCTAACCATACAGACACACACACGCACACACACACAATTGAAGAATCCGCTCTAAAATTTTATTTCACAAAATTTAGCCAAGTGTACGGGTATGATTCAGTGTGATGCACGTGACGAAAACTATTTACTTGCAACAAGAGCATAAAGTATTAAATAATGGAAAAGAACCTTTTTTTTGTAGGCCTAACTCCTAAGGCATTTGTGAGATGAAATTATGAGCGTTTGAAGCCTTTGCAACTTCAGTGACTTCTGGGATTGTAGGATAAAAGCACTGTCAAAAAAATCGACCAAAAGTAAGACGATCTGTTTGTTGTGTGTGTGTTGTATGAGTGAATTTGTGAAGGAAGGAGGAGAAAGGTTAGGCACGAAGTGGGAAAGAGAACACGTAGCAAAGAGGGGCACATGGAAGTGGCACTACAAGAAAATTGGCCTTTAGTGACGAAGCGAGTTTGGTCACTAACAATGTAAAATTTGGTCACAGAGAGGTTTAGTGACCAAAATCAATGTCGTCACCAGTCGTCACTATAGCTCCGTCACTAAATCAGTTAAGTGACGATATTATACGTGGTCACTGCTCCGTGACGAAAATAGTCGTCACCATTTAACCTATTTAGTGACGGAAAATTTCGTCACACCAACAAAAGTGACGAAAAAGTCGTCACTGTTATTACTATTAGTGATGAGATAGTCGTCACAGACTACAGAGTTAGAGACCAAATAAATCGTCACTAATTCTCAGCATATAACAAAAAAAAATCTCGTTTTTGTTTTACTGCTTGAATGTTTTTGCAAATAAACTAAAATCTAAAAACTATAGCAATGCAAATCTTACATAACAAGTTTAATTACAATTACTAATTTTACAAACGGTAAAAAAAGGTGATGAATGAACTGAAATACTGTTGAGATTTATACGCCTTTGCTCTTGAGGCTAAATAAACGTAAGGCCAAATTGCAATTGTAAGCTTGAAAGAATTATGACCGCTGCTGCACAACATCCATTAGCTAAGCAGAATCCTGAATATGTCACCTAAAGAAATGATACCTTCTGCTCGTTTGCTTCCAGCCTCCACAATCACAAGTCACAACACGTCTCACCCCTGACATCCACATCGAGTCAATACAAAATTATATACTGTGCACAGATATATAACTGATATTTGCTTAATTGTACACTAATTTACCCGGGATTTTGCCAAATAAAAGCCAATAAAGTTCCAAATAATAATATTTCCATAAACCTTTATTAGAAATGAGAACCTGAGGCACTTATGTCCTTTGTCCCATAAGTTAGTATGGTTCTTGTCCTAGCTACAGATACCGAATTTGCACTAGGAAAAGAAAATTCTTAGATATCATACAGCCACCAAACACTCGTAACAATTAAAATAGGATTCAGGTAGAGGTGGGGGCAGTTAACGGGTAAAACCGGGTAATTCTTGCATAAGCCAAACAGGGCGGGTTGAACAAAAACACTTTTTGTTCATAGTTTTCTACTTTTAAAATAAAACGACTTAGACATGTGTGTATGCATTATCATAGACTTTGGTCAACTCCGGACCCATTTGATATGACTTATTTACAAAAAAATACCTATCCCGGATTGACTAATAAGTGAATGGGTCGAAATTGCTTCGTCCAGATTAACTTTTCATTTGACTTAATATAAAAAGGGTAAACTGATGGAGAAAACGGTACTTGCCTGATGAATAGTCATTTCTTCAAGGTTAATGTGTGTATAAGTTTCGTCCTTTGCAAAGCAGTAATATCACTGTCAGAAGCAAACCAGCACGGTAATAACAATGTTAAACTCCGTGAACACTATGCTTCGACTTGATAAGAACACACAAAGATAAATTTACCTTCGAGAGTAAACATCCAACGAGTCATTGTCATCAACAATGGGAATTCAGCTGCAAAAGAACAGAGATATGTAATACGTGAAAATGGATACAATCTGTTTATGAGAAACGGAATAGTACTACTGATTCTTGTGGGTCATAAACTTCATGTTATTGAAGTCCAATTTCATAAAGTGGGACACCTGATGAGCATAAAACGTACCTTACACAAACAGATTTAATGTTGCTCTAAGAGAAGAGTTTGGTCTCAAGATCGCCAATGGTTGTCAATTCGATTCTTCGATTTTTGGAACCCACGTTCCGCTACAAATTGGCAGTTGCAATATCGGCAATGAACTTGCAGATCGCCTTAAGTATCTGCAAACAACTGAATTAGGAAATGCACTTTATTAGTAAGATAGTGAAGCAAGATGTAATAACTGTGGATATGAACCATGGTCGGAGGTTGAATGAGTGATCCGAAGTGTAGTTACTCTATTCTGTTGTATCTTTAGGTTGAATGCGAGTTTCGTGTAAATTAATCTTACCCTAAAAAGAAAAGGCTGATAGTACTGCACCCTTTTTTCTATAACACCGTCTGAGCATTCCCCCTCCCCCCCAACCCCAAAACAATTGGCTTCTACATGTTATACCCGGAAACACCTATACCCACACAGTCCGGTCCTAAAAATACCCAAAACCCACCAATTCTTTTCAAATCCTTACAGCTGAATAATGCAACTCAAAAGCGGGATTACAAATTCAGAGGAGATGAAACAGGAGAAGATATGGTTGAAGTGGTACTCACAAATGGACGAGTTGGATAAAACATGAAGGACTTCAAGAGGACCAGCTTTGACACGTTTCGGTAATGTATGAAGTGATACCTATAATTGATTATCAAAGGATAGATTTTTGCATTTTTGCGAAGGTCCCCAAATGTGTCACTTCGGAATCATTAAATGAATATACCTATAATTTAATATCAAAGGAATAAATGTGCAACCAAAAACAATTAATGATATTAAAAATAAAATGTAAAACTTGAAGATAGAGGCATAAACTTACTACATGATGCAGTCATTTGGTTTAACAGTCCGCATGGAGCGCCATCTGGTGTGTGAACAGGGCATACAAAACCCCATGACCTGTGAATATGTCAAGAAATAAGTGCATAAAGAAGGGAAGATAATAGTATGTAGTAAAGGAATGTTTTTAAAATAAATGAAACTATACATACTCTGGAAACAACTTACGCACACTTGTGGTGCAGAGTCCTGAGTCCTGCAAGTGAGGAACCTCTAAGAACAGCTCTAAAATGTGACAGAAAACTGAGGAAAATGAGCTTCGCTGCCATAACGGTCATACCAGCTTTCTAGTAAAGAAACAAGACATCAAAAATTAAGTTTTAAAAAAAAAAAAAGATCGCAACGACATAAGTGCAAATTACATATTCACGATCATAATATGATAAACAGTTAAAGGGCCTTTTGAATGAAGAACAATACCCAATCGATTAAAACAGATCATATAAAAAAGAAAAAAAAAGCAATTGCCATAATATTAGTTAAGGTGCATTAAGTACCTTCAAAACAAGGCCAATGGGTAACAAGTTCTCTCTCCCTCATATCCTACATGTGTTACAAAGTAACAATAGTCAGTTGTAATTATTTAAGCTATAACATAAAAACTATATTAGTTCAGAGCTGTTACTAACCAAAATCCAACCCTTGCACTCCCATTGTTAACATAATATAAATTAAGGGTTACAGCCGACTGATCTTCTCTTAACACATCTGAGAAGAGAACAAAAGAAACCAATTAAAATCATCAGATTATAGTTATTGTTAGATGTGAAAGAAATCATTAGACTTGAAGCGAGCAAACCTTATCACCACAGCTTTATTAGTTCACATCATATCCAGCGCCAAAGCTTAATCAACTATCCTATTAACATAATAGCAATAAACCATGACTATTCTCCTAAGGCCAATATAACAGACGCGAATCAAACAACCAATACATGTATGGATTGATATACATACCTGATGGATTGAAGTCATTGCAACATAAGATCGTAGTATCCATACCTGCATAAATGACCAGTTAGTCATCAGAATATCGAGTTCATTTTTAATTCACTAAGATGTGTAATAGGCTAGGGAATTTTTTGATAACTGAAGTGATGTACATACTGATTCATAACACTTGCCTCAAACACTGAAGTGTAAAATCTTTCAATGACATTTTGTATGTAGTTTCTACATGAGCTATTTCACTGAATTACTCCATCCACTGCTCAAATATTCAATAACTTCATATCAATGTAATCGGCACAAGTAATTTTTTTTGAATATGAAGATTGATGGAGCTGATTTAGTTATACATGACAAGAAATAGTTTGCCTGCAGGGTTATAGATTTTAAATATCTTAAAACAGTGTGCTACTAGGATAAATAAATGGAACGTGGACCTTTTTTGGTTTTAACGTGGACTTGTTCCATGTATCCTTTGAGTTTTGTGGGTCAGACTTTTGCCATTTATTGACAGCACTCACCATTGAGAAGGTAAGATGGAACCTCCACTTCCTTGTCACCTAAAATCATCGCAAAAAGCGTTCAAAATTATTATATCAACTTATAACTAATAATAAGCAGGTTGCACAAAGGACTACAAACAAGAAAAGAACACATAAATAAAACATATACAGTATTCTTAAGTACAAAAAATAATACCATAAAATACACATTACACTATTACAGGTGACGATTTCAGTCCATTTATATGGAAGCTAGTCAGTTAGGTTCATATTTTCATAACGAGTCAGATGGGTTGAATTCTTACAATGTTCTGAATCATCATTTCCTCAATTGACAAGAATACAAAAAAAGGACATAAAAGAGTCGGCCCAGCCCCCTTTTGCCTTGCACAAAATTATCTCTTTTCCGTTCCAAAAATGACGTACATGGTTATCAAAAACTTGCAACTCGTGTGTCATTCGACACTACAAAATATACATTGCAACAAGACAACTTGGTACATCATTTCCAAAACACAATCACTAGAAAGTGCATCTGATATACATAGAAACACATCAAAAGATCATAACAATCGAGTTACGTTTTAGCCATATTAGTTACCTTTCGAAAACACATCAATTCTTTTCGCAGCCATCATAGTCTCTTGTTTAATCAAATACCCTCTCAATATGACATGCAAAAACCAACACAAAACACGTTGACAAGACACAACACCCAAAAAGTATATCACCATCAAAAATCATCCCTAAGTTCAGTATTTATTCCATTCAATCTCACGTTCCTCAATGTCCTTGTTCTCCTAACTGTTCTTTTAAACTAATCACTCCACCACTTCTATCCTTCAATCCTAACTCCTTACCTCGACTCGCCATTAAAATCCCATTATTTTAAGCTTATCAAAACCTAGAAACCCTAATTTTGACTGTTTGAAACCCTAGTTCCTTCAATAACCAACAAATAATAAATTAAATTCATAATTACTGATAAACTAGCAAATGAAACCAACAAACAACAAATCCCCACATTACCGCACGTCCTTGAAACCCAAATTATGTAGCAATTACGACAACAAAAAGGAAAAACAGTTAAAATAAGACCTAAAACCTTACCACATAGGCGAATAGAACTTGATGACCACAAATAGATCCGAAAATCCCTTTTTCTTTGATGTGGTGTTTGATTTCGATCCGTAACAAATTAAAGATATGAGAGCATGATGATGGATGAAAAGTGGTTGAACAAGTGAGGACTAACGAGGTGATATGTATTGAAACAAAACATCTAGAAAGAATGTTACTTTTATAAGTAATTTTTATTGTAAGAAAAACAATGCTACACTATTTTATTTTTATCTTGTTAATTTATTACAAGATATTTTTATCATTACATGTATTTTATTTAACTTATTTTTAAAATTCAATAAATAATCTAAATGAAAAAAAAATTATTGTATTGAAAGTAAGGTTAGCAAATTGGACCAAGGAATCGGTCCGAACCAAAAACTAACCTGGACAAGATTCGATCGGGGGATCAAACTTATTTCAGTCTGGTCCTCGTTTCACACTTTACCTCATATTCGGTCATCGGTCCGAATCAATCCACTAATGCCTTCTCGTACCGGACCGACTGAAGAACTAGACCAGACCGAACACATCCGGTCCGGTCCTCTGGATCGTTGTTTTATATGACTAAAGTGGACTCGTCCGGTCCCAGTTTTTTTCCATCGACCCGATGCTCACCCGTAGTTGAAAGTTTATTAACCATATAATATTAATATGTTTAGAGGAGAATTGCATTGAACAAAGTTAAATATTTGTAAATTTCATATTTTTTATAATACAAGTTTTTTATTCGTAACGTGTGAGAGTATTTACAATTTTCGGATATATATACACGAAATGGTGACCAAAATTTCGTCACTGACTTTTCACCGGTGACGAGAAAAAGTGACCATAAATTATATCGTCACCGAATAGTGACCAAAAATAAAAGTCGTCACTTAATTCTTGTCACTAAAACCCTTTTTACTTGTAGTGGTATATCCAAACCCGCACGATGAAGAAGATATTTTAGAGAAGAGAAAATACGTTTAGAGTTAAGGTATTCAGAGGCATGACAAGGATGGTCGTACGCTTGGTTAAAATGTTTTTATGTTGGCTATATACATGATTATTGGCGGACAAAGTCGACTACACATAAGTAACTAGAAATCAGCATCAGTGACAAGTGACAACTACACTTGTCCTACTCGATCCGATCTAATTGGAGGATCACTTGAAGTCAATCTAACAAGAAAACAAACAAGATATTAGAGCATCATTGAGGGAACCCAAGTTGGTATTACACTTGTCTTTCTTATGTTTGAATATTAGTTTAGTTAGAACATTAGTGTAACTTTATTAGCAACAAACACCATATTCTTTGTCCCCCTGGATCCCTCTTTTTTTCATGAAAATGAGTAAGTTGGTTTATATTATGTGGTAAAGATTTTTTTGGTAGTCATGAAGATTTCAAGTTTAAATTATCCTGGATCCCTCTTTTTTTCATGAAAATGAGTAAGTTGGTTTATATTATGTGGTAAAGATTTTTTTGGTAGTCATGAAGATTTCAAGTTTAAATTATGTGTTTAGGTAATGTGTACTAATTGATAGGCAAAAGACAGTGAACTTTAAATTACCCTATATGTTTAAAGCATAAACGCCACATAAGAATGTCAAGATTCTTGGTTTTTTACGCCTTTTCTTCTAACGGTAGATGGATTAGAAGTTAGCGAGTAGCTAGAAATGTTTCAAAGGAGATGATAGCGTGTGAGAATGTGGTTAAACTACTCTATCCAATTTAAGAACGACTTTTTAAATCTGCTATAAAACCGAATTTAAGACAGTATATAGCTTACTGTCATTGACGAGGAGATCTTTACTTGGCCGTTTCAAAGAGAAGGTTGTCATTTTCCTAAACATTCATGAATTAATCTTGTATAGTTTTTATAAGAAGACTAGTGGGAAGATAATTAATTTCATCAATGCAATTATACACTTAAATTTCTTCTCAAAATAATTAGAAATGTTGACTTCAAATAGTATAGGAGCTAAGTATCAATTAGTAGCTCTAAGGAGCATGCAGAAAACAATTATAGTCAATTAACCATGCACATGACCAATCACTAGCTAACCTAATGATTAGATCCAAATGAAGATATATAAATAACCAACTTCTAAAAGAAACACTAGAAAACACAGACATGATCCAAGTTGGTTGATGGTTAACTTCGATAGTTAATTTACTAATAATCAACGTTCGAAACACGGGTTTAAGCTTCAAACCTTTATGTAATGAATATATCAAAATCATTCTTTGTCCTGTTTGTCATATGGCGGGGGAATCATCTTCTCACCTTTTTTTCTCTTGTAACGTGGCGCAACTTCTTTCACAGAAAATTGCAAGCTGGTGGGAGTTAGAGGTTGTTGATTTTCACTCTTACGATGATTGGATCTCCTGGCTATCTTCTCTTCGTCTCTCAAAAGGTGCTAAAACTATTTTGGAGGGTATCTTCTATGTTTCTTGGTGGGCGATTTGGAAATACCGAAATCAAATTCTTTTTGGAGTTTCTCCTCCTCGTCTTCATCTGATTTTTGACGAGATCACTCTTATGTCCTTCACTTGGTGTTCGAATAGAAGAAATGGTAGTTTAGATTGGAACCTTTGGCTGAAATGCCCTAACTCTTTATCTTTGTAATTTACTAGCGCCTTGCTAGTTTTTCTTTATTAATAAATTTCTGCCGTTCAAAAAAAAAACTAGTTTACTCGCATCGATCACGAAGAAAAAGTAGTTAGTATATTAAGCGAGTTTTAAAATAGACATCGAATCAAGTATATATAAACCTTACCTAAACATGATGTCTAAATTCGTAACTATTTATTAGCAGACACATTACCTTGGAAGAAAAGTCAAAGAAGTATATAATCTAGAAAGATCAACATATTTTCTACATATATATATATATATAATTATATATTTTGGTTGTGTTATTTTCATCATCAAAATCTAAATAAGACCATTACAAATCTGTTGTTGGTTGGGATTTATTTGAACATGAATCTTTATCATATCAAACCCACGTCAAATGCGATTTGTAAATCTGATGATATGGTTTTTAAGTATAAATATTTCACATTTTTAATTAAAGTTTCTTAGTAGTTAAAGAATCTCGACGCCTACATCTTTAGACTCCAAACTCAAAAGTGTTCAAAGGGAAAATACACGCTAAAACATACGTACAGTCGCACGTATAAAAAACGACATTTTTGAAAAAAAAAATACGATTCAAAATTGAGTGCGATCCGTGTCACATCCGGCTCACATACAGGTCCGTCCTTGTGAAAGACCTTGTCATCCGAACCCATCAAACGCACATTTTTAACGTGTACATAGCTTGTTCTTAACTCACATATACATCATGCATACATAAACCGAACAAAATATACACATGCATGAGGAATCTCGAAAACATTTGGGATTAATTTATAGAACATTGTTTGGTGTGTTTCATGACAATCATAAATAATTATCATATAAGTTATAGTAATTTCTTGACTTAAGTTAATTAGTAAGTTTAACATGGTTTTTACTTTTTACTTTGTCAAGGGCTGCTTGATGTTAATTAATATTTCAAAATAACTTGACCATTTCATAAACCAAGATAAACATTCATCTTAAAATATACTTTTCTATTCCATGAAATCAACAAAGTATTGTAAGACTTGATAGTTGATACCATTGCCGTATACAATGACAACTTAACGTACATATCTTTTTTAAGATATATAAAATCTGGGGTTGAAAAAAAGTATATTACGTATGATGAAAATTACTTTGAAATGTATACATGATTGTTATGTTTAGCTAAACTTAAAATACATTTGAGAGTATGAAGTCTTTAAACCAAGACTCGCTGATTCCTTAAAGATTTTCTCAACACAATACATCATGAACTTGGATATTTAAGAAAAATATGTAAGTCACTGAAGAGATAGGCTGTAACTAACTTAAAATATTACAAAAGTTGGTGAAAAAAGTAAACAATTGTCAAGATTGTACTTTATTGTATGGTTAGTAGTTAAAAGTTGAAATGTTTATCTCTTGCAATTAATGTGACCCATATTCAAAAAAGCATTTACTCCTGAAATAAAAGTATAGCCTCATTAATCAGTTGGTTAATCATCAAATATTTCGCAAACAATCTCAAGTAAATAAGTTAATCTATTTCTAACAAGAATTATACATTTAAAATCTCATATATTTTCTTACTCGTTTGTTTATTTTAGTAAAGTTTTAAATTTACGTTATTAAACATAAAAGTTGGTTAGAAACTTATTAAATCATCCGGGCAATTTTATATTTTCTCAACTTAAACATCATCATTTTATATTTATTTTTTCAAAGGATTTTTAACTATATTGCATATCATACATTCAAAACTTGTATTTTAAATATGGGATTTTCTAACTAGTGTCATGGTGGCACAAGCTTTAATTCATTAAACAAAATGAAATTACCATAATTACATGTTAGTTGATATTAATAGTTTCTTAAATTAAAGATGTTTACTAAGTTTATTATTATTTTATATATAAATATGTTTTTTTAAAGAAATAATTGTGTTTATTTAATGCTTTAAACTTGTGTGACTGTGTCACAAGTTAGAAAATCCCTTTAAATATATACTCCCTCCGTCTCAAAATTATTGTCCATTTTTTCTTTTCGGTTCGTACCAAAATTAATGTCCACTACTATATATAGTTTTTGGAATTGTTTAAGTTTACTATATTACCTTTAATCAAAATTATTATTTACAAAACTTTATGAAAACATTAAATAATTGTCAAAAGGTAAAATTGTCATTTTTTTTACCTTTTTAAAATTCAAAACAGTAATAAATACATTTTTCTTAAACTATGTATTTCTTAATTAGTGACAATAATTATGAGATGAAAATAATATGGTATTGTTGTGTTTAAGTTGGTTATATATGCTATTATCCCTAAATCATTATAACCGATTAAAAAAGTAACCGACGTCAATGTGGTTGATCATCACAAGTATGACAAAAAGTCAAAAACCAAAACAATTGTCACGAGGAATAAACATACTGCATTTATGGTATGGTGACTTTTGGATTGTTCAATCTTATACAAAGTTATATATATTCATTGGTGCATTTATATAGGGAACCTTTTTATAATATGTTTGACTATACAACCCTCTATATCCAAATAGCTTTACAACTTTATATGAACAAAATACAAGTTATCATAGCATTACCACTTTAAATTTATAGAAATTAAGCATGGAGAATATGAATTGACTTTTCCTATAAATGGAAAGTTATTAGAGAAAGGTTTCATAAAAACAAACACACACAAACAATAAGACCAATCACTTGCAATAAAAAGCTTTACTAATGGCCATAGAGATTGTACAACTATCAAACATAGCAATTTCAGAAACACATGGAGAAAACTCTCCTTATTTTGCTGGATGGAAGGCTTATGATGAAAATCCATATCATGAAAAATATAATCCTTCTGGTGTTATACAAATGGGCTTAGCCGAAAACCAGGTAAATACTAATGCACCGAGTCTCATCAGAACTTTAACTTTAAAGTAAAGTTATGTATGCATGAAGATAAGAGACTTAATTAACGGGTTTGATTTTACTTGAGCAGGTTTCGTTCGATTTGGTTGAAGGATACTTGGAGGCAAACCGAGAAGCAGCAAGTTGGGGCAAGAATATATCTGGCTTTAGAGAGAATGCATTGTTTCAAGATTATCATGGACTTCTTATTTTTAGAAAGGTGCAATATTTATATCATAGTGTGAAAACATATAGTTCATGTTTTATATGAGGATTGCATGAATCTAACTTGTATAAATTTGGTTTATATAGGCAATGGCCAGTTTTATGGAAGAAGTGAGAGGAGGAAAAGCAAAATTCGATCCCGAAAGAGTGGTTTTTGACAGTGGTGCTGTACCGCTTGCAATGAGCTTTTAACTTTCATTTTAGCTAACCCTGGCGACGCGTTGCTAGTCCCAACTCCTTACTATCCAGGGTACAATTGCTATCTTCGTCTTAATGATATATTGCTAGATGAATATTATGTCATTTCATATGTAAGTTTAATTTGTAAGTTTTATTAACGTGACAAATCTTGAATGTTTCAGATTCGATCGAGATTTGAGATGGAGGACGGGAGTTGAAATCGTTCCAATCCACTGTGAAAGCTCAAACAATTTCCAAATTACTCCTGAAGCCCTAGAATCCGCTTATGATCATGCAACATCCAAGAACATGAATGTACGAGGGGTTCTGATTACAAACCCCTCAAACCCATTGGGTGCAACCATCCAACGGAAAGTTCTAGAAGAGATCCTAGATTTCGTCACGAGAAAAAACATTCATTTGATCTCGGACGAAATATACTCAGGGTCAGTATTCCACTCAGATGAATTCATAAGCATTGCAGAAATCCTAGAATCAAGAAACTACGAAGACGCAGAACGTTGTCACATTGTTTATAGTCTTTCAAAAGATCTTGGTCTCCCAGGTTTCCGAGTAGGGACGGTGTATTCTTACAACGACCAAGTGGTGACAACCGCTAGACGAATGTCAAGCTTTACTCTTATTTCATCACAAACACAGTTTTTAGTGGCATCTATGCTATCAAACAAGGAGTTTACACAAAGATACATAAAGATAAATAGGGAAAGATTGCGTAGACGATATGAAATGATTGTCGAGGGGTTAAAAAAGGCAGGAATCGAGTGTCTGAAAGGGAATGCCGGGCTGTTTTGTTGGATGAATTTGAGTCCTTATTTGAAAGATGATACGAAAGAAAGTGAAATCGAGATATGGAAGGCGATTATGGAGGAAGTTAAGCTCAATATCTCGCCAGGAAGTTCTTGTCGGTGCTTGGAAGCCGGTTGGTTTAGGGTTTGTTTTGCAAATATGAGTGAAGAAACACTTGAAGTTGCACTTAGAAGATTGCATGAGTTCATGGATAGAAGAAGACATCAACACCAAAGCATTTTGCATGCATAGTTTTATATACTTATTTTTTGAACTTTTTGAGACATTTTATAAGGTGACAAACCTACACACATTATTACATGTACACCAGATCACTAGTTTTTTCTCAACTGTTCAAAATTTCAAATTAATAGAATATATAGAGAACACGTATGAATGTAAGTTGGACGTTAATTAGCTTTTAGTAAAGTGTTCATAAGTTTCTTAACGGCGAAGGAGATACCGATTAAACTGTGCACATTCAAGTTAAAAACTTACTTTTTCAGGTAACCAGAACAACAGAAAGAAGCCTATACGGTTACTCGTTAATTTAAGTCGATGCATCTAAATGTGTAATTATAAATTATTTCTCATCCTTCTGATTTTCTTAATTAATAGCATAAACAGATTAGTCCAAGGAAAAACAAAAGAAAAGGAATGTCAAAATCAAAGTTCATGCGCAACACATCATTTGGTCAAAGCTTATATATGTTCATATCGGATTTTCTATTTATGTTTTAAAATTATTTTATTTTTTAAATGTTTTCTCTATAGTTTTAAAAGTCAACTTGCAGCATATACATTTTTCGTTTGTATAAGAGTAAAAAAATATTTCTAGTTGTGCTTCTTTTCGTGCCGCATTTACAAACTATATAAACAAAAAAACTTTAGATATAGAAAAAAAACACTTGAGTTGAATGTTTTTGGGCTGATAACGATCCGAACGAACATAGATGAAGTCTTATTCATGTTCGTTCGTTTAATTTTTATCGAATAAATAAACGAATACAAACATTTAAACGAACAAGTTTGTTGTTTATGTTTGTTTATTTATAAAGAGAAAAATGCAAATATGCTCCCTGTTGTTTGCAAAAATTGCAGACTTACTCTCCAACTTCATGAAAGTGCAGGCGGCTTTCCCAGATTGAAACTTTCATTGCACTCGTGCTTCGTGATATGGACCATTTCTGCACAAAAGTAAAACAAAAGTGTTGCATAAATGGTCCCTGTCAAGGAGCACGAGTGCAATGAAAGTTTCAATCTGAGGAGGCCGCCTGAACTTTCGTGAAGTTGGGGAGTAAGTCTGCAAGTTTTGCAAACCACAAGGAGCATATCTGCATTTCCCTCATTTATAAATATGTTCATGTTTGTTTACGTTCATTCATTAAGACATTAAACGGACATAAATGAACGTGAAAAAACAAACATAAACTTTAGTGTACATAATATTATGTTTTATAGATGTTCTTTTATTTAAGTAAACCAGTTTTAAAAGTATATTTATTAAAAGATACAGTGATAAACAAATTAATGAACATTAATGAACGTATAATCCGACGTTTATGAACATAAATAAACAGACGAAATTTTTGTTCAAGTTGTTCATTAACCAAATAAACATAATACATAATTATATTCGTTTATTTAGTAAATAAACGAACTCTTTATCGAGCATTCATTGAATACGTCGTGTTCATTTAAAGCCGTATTGATTTTGAAGCCAAGATACTTTAGATTAAGGGTGATCATATAACAACCTGAAATTTTCATCAATCTAATATCCATCTACTAAATTAGATGTCACCTTTTATACAGGGAAATTTTTTGTTTTATCTCATTATGCAACGTAACTTGCATCTCTAAAGTAAACGAGCTCACGCAACCTCTATCAATGCTATCTATAACTATGTTTACATCATGTAAACATCCTAATATGTCAAGTCTATATCTTAATATCATTTTTACCAAGTACATTATCCATTTAACGTACTTTTAAAATATTATTTCAAAACAAGCATTAAACGTAAACGTTTATATCAAAACCCTAATTATATGTAATGTATACATATAAAATGAATGTGTAAGCCTTCAAATATATGTGCAAGTGTACAATGCGCCATATTTGAATCATATTTTCCCTCCAAGTCAATGTACAAGTCATTTAAGCTCAATGTACAAGTCAATAATGCCTAAAAACATAATTAGGTCATTTAAGCTCCTAAACAATGTTTAAACTTTACACCACTTTAACACAAGGTACAAGCACTTAATGCATGACTTTTAAACCTTAAACCTAAACCTTAATCTACCCTAAACCTTAATCTAAAACCCTAAAACAAAACCCTAAATCTAAATTTCACTTTAACCTTAAAACTAAACCCTAAACCTAAAATTAAGCTCTAAACCTTAATCCTAGACCCTAAAACTTAATCCTAACACTAATCCTAAACCTTAATCTATCCTAAAAACTAACCCTAATTTGAAATTAAACCCTAAAAACCCTAATCGAACCCTAAACCTACCTGTAACCCTTTTCCCTTCATTTCTACCCATTTCAAAGCCAACCAAGTATCCTACCACCTCTATGACTAAGCTACTACAGCCCTAAGCACCTTACAAGCACCTATAACCCTTTCCTTGGTCACAAAGCTTGCTACATCACCTCCTTGTCACCCCATTTACAACCGAACCCACATACACCTCCAAAACCTTCCACCTTGCTTAGCTACTCTTCTAGCCTTCAATACTCATCATGCTAGCTTCCATGATTCAGCTAAGATTGCTAGGACACTAGGCAAGACTCTAAACTTGGGCACCAAGGCCATTTGAACACTATATAAGCCAAAACATGCATAACCATTCAATCACACCTCAAGAAGCTCATACATTCTCAAATAGAGTTCTAACTCAGACCAAGTAAGATCAAGAGAAGTTCCTAAGCTCAAAATAGAAGCCAAGAATCAAGAAAAATAAAGCCTTGAAGTCATTACTAGGCGTACGAACCCGAAAACCCCATTTCGACCCATTTTAGCTCAAGTAAGCCTAAGATCTTGTTCCATAAGATTATATTCTGTATAATAATGTTCATAATACTCTAAAGATCATATATTAACTCTTGTTTGAATCTTTGAATCCTCAAACCCATGTGTTTTTAATAAAAACCCTAAAAATGACCCGTTTTGATTTTCTAATTAACGAATTATTTTTCTAAACTTTTGTTATGTTAAAACATCTTATTTTAGCTTATACTAATAAGCTATAATACGCAAATATCATTTGGAATCTTAAAATAACCTTGCATGGCTTTTTGGACTTGTTTTGCAAAAGTTTCCATGCATAGGGGTATATATCATAACTTTCTGAAATTTATAAGTAAAGGGGCTGAAAATGTCATTTTCCTAAAGTTATAACTATGAGGGGTTGTTTTGCCAAGTTCTAAAGTTAAAGGTTTAAATTATATATACCTATATATAAAGGACTAAACTTGTAAAAATTTATAAACCAATGGTATATACTGTCATTTTTGTATTCTTAAAAATATAAAATATAATATTTTATACAAATTATAAAAATATATATCAATATTATAGGACACGATTATGTTAAAACCCGACATATTTGTCCTTATTAATCAACGATCGACGCATTTTCAATCAATTACGTTATATATTTAACGTAACTTATCATCGTCTAGCTTTTAAAGAAACTTATAATCTTATCGTATCACGATAGTAGGGAGTTTCATGTGAGGGGTTCTATTTGGGTATTCGTCTTGACGAGTTTGCTGGGTTTAAGATTTAAAGTACCCTGGCTCCTCAAACGATACTGCGTGGCCTCTGAATTATGATAGCCCGAACAGTGATATAATATTTCCATAATTTCATAAATCAAAGATGTACGTTAAACTTTATGAAGTTTTGAAACATAAACTATCACGCTAAAGACTTGACATATCATCCCAGGTTGCGTGACGAAGCCGTTACTTTCACTTGATATACTTTTGTCATCAATCAGATTTCCCTATACTGTTAAGGTGAGTTCATAGCCTCACTTTTAAATCTTCTATTTCATAAACCCACGAGGGGGATACATGCTTGTTAACAAACTCTTTTACATACTCGTTTATTTTATAACAATATGATTACTTTTCAAAGACTTAGTGAGTTCATAGCCTCACTTTTAAATCTCTTGAATGTTTTCATAAACCTGTGAGGGGGATACTAGCCAAGAAAGTCCTCCGTACCACTGCATTTCTCGAATAATATGTAAAGATACATAACTACTATACTATTATATAAATAACTTATGTTATTTACACTAGGTTGTTACACAGTTATGTATTCATCCAACCACCCTATTATCGTCCCATCTGATTCCGATATTAAGGATGCTTTTTCCTCTACAAATGTTCCAGACTATTTCCCAGCTACACCGGGAAACACTTCTCCTGAGTCTTCAAATGATTTAACTAAGTATCTTTTGGCCACACTAGTCTTCTCACCTTTACATGATGATCCGTATATGAGGTTCATACAAGCATATGATGCCATTAGTCCACCACAAGTTACTATTCCACCCCCATTAGTTTTGCCTCCATCACCAGTGTTATCACTATCACCAATGTTTGATTCTCAAGATTTCTTTCCTCTCGAAGAGATTCCACCACCTAAAGACACTAAGACTCCTATTGAATCACCCATTCCAATATCTCCATCTTCATCAGTAGGATCTTCATCACCATTTAGGTCAATCACACCACCACCAGATTATCCATTTGATGAATCTATCTTTGCAGAGCTAGATAACTCATTATGGATCATACCGCGACCACTAGGAAGTGAACCAGTCCCCGAGGAACCTAATGAGTCAGATGCTTGTAAAAGTATTCATTTATGGAAATAATCATTAAGGATATCCAGGTTCGTCATCAAGGGTCTTCTGAACAAAATCCAAGAACACAAGAACAAAGAAGGAGAACCACTAGATTAGATCTATGTCGTTTATAGCTTTCTAGAATCCAACCACTGGATGTAATATATAAATAATGATGCTTGTTAAATTTTGCTATGTAAACTATATAGACAAGTTATTTATACAAGTGGTGATTCCATTATACCTCGTTGTTTCATAATACCAATTGTATATGTTGAGATTGTGTATCCTATAGTATGATGACTCATATCTTTATCCGAGATTACTATGATTCTTTTACCATCTGATTTTCTCAAACCTTTAAACACTAAGCCTCCTATTGGATCACTCACTCCATTATCTCTTTACCTATCTCTGGAAGTCTTAAATTCTAAAATTTTGGTTGTATCCTGCAATATATTACCAAAGAATGATCACAAGTCTTTACATTATACCTTAACTTGTGATATGACTATATCATTTTATAGATTCTTATCCTGTGTTGTCTTGATAGATGCCTCCCAAGAAAACATCAACATCTACAACACCAACCATGACTCAGGCTGCCATCAAGAAACTAGTTGCTGATAGTGTTTCCGCAGCTCTAGAAGAACAAGCTATAACAATGGCAGGTACTAGCAATCCCAATAGGAATACCGGACCAAGAGACACTCCTGTAGTAAAAAGAGGAAACTATAAAGAGTTCATAAGCTGTCTACCTTTCTACTTCAATGGTACGGAAGGAGCTGTCGGACTGATTCGTTGGTTGGAACGGACCTAATTAGTGTTTTCTCGTAGCAACTGTGCCGAGGAAAATAAAGTAACATTTGCTACTAGTACTTTAACCGGTGATGCCTTATCTTGGTGAAATGCATATGTCCAACTTATTGGGATAGAACAAGCCAAGAGGATCACCTGGACCGAATTAAAAAGGCTCTTAACCAATAAGTATTGCCCTCGAATTAAAGTCAAGAAAATAGAAGACGAATTTTACAACTTGGTTGTGAAAGGAAATAATCTTAAGACTTACATTAGAAGATTCCAGGAATTGGCAGTTTTATGCCCAAACATGGTGCCAAATTCTGAGAAACTCATAGAAGTCTTCATCGGGGGATTACCCAGAAGTGTTGAAGGAAATGTTATTGCTTCGAAGTCTCAAACTTTGGAGGAAGCCATTGCCATAACCCAGAAGTTGATGGAGCAGGTAATAAAACATAATCATGCGCAAGAAGCCAATGACCATAAACGAAAGTTTGATGATAGAGGAAACACCACTGACAACAACAACTACCCCAAAAATCGCAACAACAACAACTACCAAGATAACCGCAACAATAACAACTGTAACCATGATCACCATCAACAGAATAGAAGGCAAGAAACCTTCAGGACGTATGCTACTACCGATGGGTATACTGGAAATCGTCCCTTGTGTGAAAGATACACCCTACATCACATAGGACTTTGCACTGTCAAGTGTCAGACTTGCAACAGGGTAGGTCATCTGACCAGGAACTGCAAAAACAAAAGACCAACCACTGGAAACAACCTACAACAAGTATCCATAACTTGTAATGCCTGTGGAGAGAAAGGGAATTATGCAAATCAATGCTTAAAAGCAAACAACAGGGCCACAAGGGAGCCTACTTACTAAGAGACAAGATTGCTTTTGCTCGCTTTAGGATTTCTAACCTAGAAACAACTCTCGAAGATATTCAAGTTCGCCGCCAGTTATATATAAAGGACCTTCTGAAACCCACTTCATAAGTTTAAAAACCCCAAACACCAAGCTACTATCCTTGTCATTTATTACTTTTATCTAGAATCCTACCACGAGACACGTAGCATAAGTGTCAACACTCGTAAAGTTTTGATAATGTAAGATATATAAGATAAAGTTATCCATGATATAATAAAGTGGTAATTCCGTTACACCTTCATGTCTGATGATATCAAAACTTGACATCATTTGTCAATCCCATTAGTTCTATTATATTTAACTCTAAATACTCGCCTCATACATTTGAAACACTTATGCAACAACAAAGATCCTCGACTGACAATATGGCCATCTGTGCAATTAATGTCTCATTATTCTTCCCGTTGCTTCTTATGATTTTGAAAAATCATATCATCTTCTACACATTACCATTTTGATAGCATGTTTTATGCTTAGGTAGGATGATTTATAATCATCTTATTGAAATGAATTAAAACGCCTCTTTTTGTAAGTAACAAATTACAAATAAGTAGGCTTAAGTATACAGCATTTATACGAACAACATTCTTTCAATCTGTAAACCGTTTGTATGAACAAATCCCTTACTTCATGAAATCATTGTCAATATTACCCTCATATGAATGAATCTCTGAACTTTTACACTCTATCATTCGACTAAATCTCGAGACGAGATTTCTGTAAGGTTGGGGGACTATAACAACCTAAAATTTTCATCAATATAATATCCATCTACTAAATTAGATGTCACCTTTTATACAGGGAAATTTTTTGCTTTATCTCATTATGCAACGTAACTTGCATCTCTAAAGTAAACGAGCTCACGCAACCTCTATCAATGCCATCTATATCTATGTTTATATCATGTAAACATCCTAATATGTCAAGTCTATATCCTAATATCATTTTTACTAAGTACATTATCCATTTAACGTACTTTTCAAAACGTTATATCAAAACAAGCATTAAACGTAAACGTTTATATCAAAACCCTAATTATATGTAATGTATACATATAAAATGAATGTGTAAGCCTTCAAACATATGTACAAGTGTACAATGCACCATATTTGAATCATATTTTCCCTCCAAGTCAATGTACAACTCATTTAAGCTCAATGTACAAGTCAATAATGCCTAAAAACCTAATTAGGTCATTTAAGCTCCTAAACCATGTTTAAACTTTACACCACTTTAACACAAGGTACAAGCACTTAATGCATGACTTTTAAACCTTAAACCTAAACCCTAATCTAACCTAAACCCTAATCTAAAACCCTAAAACAAAACCCTAAACCCTAATTTCACTTTAACCTTAAAACTAAACCCTAAACCTAAAATTAAGCCCTAAACCTTAATCCTAAACCCTAAAACTTAATCCTAACACTAATGCTAAACCTTAATCTATCCTAAACACTAACCTAATTCGAAATTAAACCTTAAAACCCCTAATCAAACCCTAAACCTACCCAACACCCTTTTCCCTCCATTTCTACCCATTTTAAACCCAACCAAGTATCCTAGCACCTCTATGACTAAGCTACTATAGCCCTAAGCACCTTACAAGCACCTCTAACCCTTTCCTTGGCCACAAAGCTTGCTACATCACCTCCTTGTCACCCCCTTTACAACCGAACCCACATACACCTCCAAAACCTTCCACCTTGCTTAGCTACTCTTCTAGCCTTCAATACTCATCATGCTAGCTTCCATGATTCAGCTAAGATAGCTAGGACACTAAGCAAGACTCTAAACTTGGGCACCAAGGCCATTTGAACACTATATAAGCCGAAACATGCATAACCATTCAATCACACCTCAAAAAACTCATACACTCTCAAATGGAGTTCTAACTCAGACCAAGGAAGATCAACAGAAGTCCCTAAGCTCAGAATAGAAGCCAAGAATCAAGAAAAATGAAGCCTTGAAGTCGTTACTAGGCGTACGAACCCGAAAACCCCATTTCGACCCATTTTAGCTCAAGTAAGCCTAAGATCTTGTTCCATAAGCTTATATTTTGTACAATAATGTTCATAATACTCTTAAGATCATATATGAACTCTTGTTTGAAGCTTTGAATCCTCAAACCCATGTGTTTTTAATAAAAACCCTAAAAATGACCCGTTTTGATTTTCTAGTTAACGGATCCTTTTTCTAAACTTTTGTTACGTTAAAACATCTTATTTTAGCTTATACTAATAAGCTATAACCTGCAAATATCATTTGGAATCTTAAAATAACCTTGCATGGCTTTTTGGACTTGTTTTGCAAAAGTTTCCATGCATAGGGGTATATATCGTAACTTTTTGAAATTTATAAGTAAAGGGGCTGAAAATGTCATTTTCCTAAAGTTATAACTATGAGGGGTTGTTTTGCCAAGTTCTAAAGTTAAAGGTTTAAATTATATATACTTATATATAAAGGACTAAACTTGTAAAAGTTTATAAACCAAGGGTATATACTGTCATTTTTGTATTCTTAAAAATATAAAATATAATATTTTTATACAAATTATAAAAATATATATCAATATTATAAGACTCGATTATGTTAAAACCCGACATATTTGTCGTTATTAATCAACGATCGACGCATTTTCAATCAATTACGTTATATATTTAACGTAACTTATCATCGTCTAGCTTTTAAAGAAACTTATAATCTTATCGTATCACGATACTAGGGAGTTTCATGTGAGGGGTTCCATTTGGGTATTCGTCTTGACGAGTTTGCTGGGTTTACGATTTAAAGTACCCTGGCTCCTCAAACGATACTGCGTGGCCTCTGAATTATGATAGCCCGAACAGTGATACAATATTTCCATAATTTCATAAATCAAAGATGTACGTTAAACTTTATGAAGTTTTGAAACATAAACTATCACGCTAAAGACTTGACATATCATCCCAGGTTGCGTGACGAAGCCGTTACTTTCACTTGATATACTTTTGCCATCAATCAGATTTCCCTATACTGTTAAGGTGAGTTCATAGCCTCACTTTTAAATCTTCTATTTCATAAACCCGCGAGGGGGATACATGCTTGTTCACAAACTCTTTTACATACTCGTTTATTTTATAACAATGTGATTACTTTTCAAAGACTTAGTGAGTTCATAGCCTCACTTTTAAATCTCTTGAATGTTTTCATAAACCCGTGAGGGGGATACATGCTATAAACTATGAATACAAGTGTTTTCTAAATGTATGCTATCATAATATATTATTGCTTGTGATCTAAGTCCCTTTATGCCAAAAGACCCCACTATCATGGACCATTAATCACTTGCGAGTGAACGCGAATATGGTGGATAGGCCTATTGGGATTGACGAATCCCGTTTGTGTTAGCCGGATAGGTAACCAAACGCACTATATTTGAATCTCATAGGTATATGGCAATTACCTACACTGGGGGCCATTATCTTTATATATATCATTATTGATATATACACTAGTCACTTTGAGTGCCATGAGCTTAGACGCAATAGTACACTATTAATACTGTTTTCCATGATAATTGTATGTGTTGCAATTATTACCATCATATTAACTTGTATTCAACCAATTCAAACACTTATGGGCGTATAACAACGTAACCCACTGTTTATAATGACTTATATTCAAAACTGTTTTCCATAATAATTGTACTCATTACAATTATTACACTTATGGGTGTATAAACAACGTAACCCACTGTCTATGATGACTTATATTCACTATTTACCATAAACCTATGTATTCTACTCAACCATTGTGTTGATCTTTTTAGTACATTTATCTCATGTATTTGAACAAGTTATGGCACGGAGTGGCACGGACTTGAAGATGGCTAATTTGTTATCATTCAACTTTATGTTTTCCTGTAGATTTTGAGACATTTGTTTGTAAAAACTCTGATGAATAAATGAATGATAACAAAATTTTCCAAAAACGTCTCTTTTAAGTCGTTTTTTATAATTATGACTGTTGTACTATGAAGTAATACCTCATATTAGCTTCCGCTGCTATATGTACTATGAATAAATGAATGATCACAGTCCGAAAATTAGACTGGACCGACCAAGACCGGACCGAACTGAAACCGAATTTGTCCAAAACGCCAGACCGAGGACCAGACCGAAATTGTCCGATTAGGTCTTCTTAGTCCGGTCAAAAAAAGCATAATCGCCAGGTTTTTTGAAAGACCAAACTGGGTCAGATCGGATCGGACCGGACCGATGACCGAATTCAAAGAAAAAATAGAACGAGGATCGGACCGAAATATGTTTGGTCTAGTTTCTCGGTCCGATCCGATCGAGGGTCGAATATGCTCATCCTATTTTACATTGTTGATTATTAAAGAAGTTATGCCCACCATAACTTAATTAACCCAATGAAAAGGGTACGATGAAATTAACCCCAATGAAAGGATCAGGTCATCCACTTCAAAAAGAGGGTTCGAATTTCAACAGGAGGTTCAATAATCCAAGCTGTAAGCATGTAGGGTCAAATGGTCAATGATGGTTCAGATTTCAGAACACATAAGGTTTCGTAAGCTATGTTAGAGGGTTCAAATTGACATAAAAGGTCCAGATATTATCAGAGGACCAATCTTGGCAGTTTGACGGGTCTAAATATTATAAAGGGTCCGAGTAGATTGTAAAAAAAACATGTTATTTGATTTACAAACTTTTTGAATTTTGATTATTTTGTGTATTGATTCAAAAAATACATTATTTGATTATCAAAAATATATGATTTAATTACAAACTTTTTGAATTTTGTTTATTCCGTTTATCGATTTAATACGTCATTCGATACATATAATAGGACTGAGCATGGTCCAAAATCCGAACTGTTCTGAAAACTAATTTTCTTTAAAACATCGGACCGAAATGTGTTCGGTCCGGTCCAACACAGTGTATTATATATGTTATATAATCTATACTGCATATGTTATCTATTATACTAAAAGATTCAGCCCCTAAATTTAATGGGGTTGTATCTTTAAATGCTCTCAACTCAAAATCGACCTCCTTCCTATCGTGTAATTCATTCATTTGGCATCTCAAGGGTTTTGCAGTTATCACAACCCTGTTAAATCATCAATAATAGCAATCGAAAGTCTAAAGGTTCAAGAAATAAAAGGTAATCTAATCGATCCACCTTATAACAGGTTTGTTTTACACATCAACTCTTTTCCTCAAAACCATACCTCGTATAAAGAAGCAAATGTTTTTTATAACTATGGTAACGTTAATTTTGTTTGTATATTCATTTTTTATGGGATTATGAGATGGGTTTTTGGTGGTAATTGATTTGGTTAATGGGTTTCTGAGATTGGTTGTGTGTTAAGTGTTTGATTAAATGATTAAATGTGCTTTTTTAATGTTTCAGTATTGTGGCTTTGAAAGAGGATGTAATGGTGTTTAGGAGGTTTGCTTCCCTAGGAACGAAGATTGTGTTGTTGTATTTACTGCTCCGCTATGATCCAAAAAGTATGTATACAGGTAAACAATGAATATTTAATTTTGTTTTTTTGACTATAAAATGGGTTGATTGTGACTATGGGATGTGTTGTTAGGCATGGTTTATGGATGGTGTGGTTGAAAACCCACAACATCCTCATTATTGCGATCCTACTCAGGTTCTTTACATTTCTAATTGTTAGAATGGTAAATTGTAAAAGATTTAGTCTTTTTTTAAAGAGGGTGTTTGTTTTAAATTATTTTATACATTTTTAAGTTGTAATAAGTCGCGTAAGAAGAGGGTGTTTGCAGGCAAGAACGAAATCAAAGTGTATATTTGA
>BQNB010029419.1:22559-55743 GCA_026074375.1 Tanacetum coccineum | reverse complement strand
CACCATTAATTCTAGACCCTCTAGCAGAGTGCTCTTCCAATTTGAGAGTAACATTAAAATCTCCCATCAATATCTATGGACTTCCAGAAGTAATAGCATTAAATTTCCTTAATTTATCCCACAGACTTCTTCTTTCAATTCTTGAATTTGAAGCATACACAAAACTACAAAAGACTTTTTGTTTTAGCTTGATAATCTTAATTACAACAAGCATAACTTGCCTTGTCATGTGGACTACCATTACATCATCTTTATTTTTATCCCAACCTATCATGATTCTACACCCATTAGTGCTATGCACACTGTTAGAAACCCAGTCCCAACCTCCAAAAGTAAAAGAAGCCACTTTACTTAATTTTGAGGGCTTTATATGAGTTTCAACAATGCCACACACATTTATGTTTTCCTCTATTATGAAATTACGAATAGCTTTTTGTTTTTTCTGCTGGTTCATACTCCTAATATTCCACATTCAAATATTAAGGTCTATCATAACTAAATAATAAAGACTTCCCTACTACTATCAATGCAGAATAGTAGTATCCATACCTTCCATCTCCTCTATGCTTAGTTCTTTTGCTATCCTAGAACTAGTTTCTAGGACATCCTCAATACTCTCTTTCACCTCCTTTACTTCCTTATTTCTATCAATTTCCCATTGCTCCTTAAAGTATTTTACCATATCCTGGGTCCAACTTTTAACTTCAATAAAATTTGGTTGTATTTTTTTGTTTAAGAACACATCAACAACCATCCTTCCTTTAAGCTTTTCTAACTCATCATCCTCTTCCCCTATTTCATTAAGAGTAGCAAACTTGTTTACATTTCTTAATCCTTCCCTTTTATATTTGTTCTTCCCTTTCTTCTCTAGGTCTGTATTCTTGGTCTTGTTATGTTTTCCCTCATTCATCACTTTCTTTTTCCAAACATCCCCTTTACTACCTTTTGACTCATATATTTTTGTTCCACTATTATAGGATCTCCCTTCCCTGTATTGTTTCCTATCTCTAAATTTCCTATTCCCCATATAATTGCCAGTATTATTTCTTTCCCTAAACTCTTCATTCCTTCTCCTAATTCCTCCTTCTCTCTCTTCTTAGTTTCCATAGCTATCTCTTCTGTAGTCCTTTCTCTCTTAACACAATTATCATAGCTATGTCTAAAAACATGGCAATGAGAGCAAATTTATGGCTTCTAAGCATATTCTACAGTAGCATACTTAGAACCTTTCTTATTGTTGTTTTTATCCCTGTATTGTATTTAAATTTTCTCTTTAAAACCTTTCATTGCATCAAACTCCACTAGTACTCTTGCAAAATCCAGCCTTCCTTTACCTATTTTACATCTTTTAGCAGTCATGGTATCCATAATAATTGGTTTTCCAAGACTACTAGCCAAATCACTTATTCCCTTTGTACTCTAAGCTTCCAAAGGAACATTCACAAGCCTCACCCACAATGGCACTTTAGTTTGTTCTACCTTCTCTTTGTTTGTTTTTAAATCTAGAAAAATATAAAACCAACAAAAAGAAAATAGAAAAATTTAAAATCTATAAAAACAAAATATTAAATCAGAAAATTTCAAAAATACCAAAAAGAATCTTCTCGACATGTCTCTTGGAATCGATAACATTTACATACCTAGAAATGTCGATTAACATTGACACAGGTATGTAAATGAAGTTCGAGCAAGAGTTCAAAAGTTTTCAAAACATGTCATTTCTAATTTTTCTTAATGACTTATGTACATTTCAGTGCATAACTCGGACCTCAATGTAAGGAAAGTATATCTTTTTAGATAACTTATCCTATCAACGAGAAAGTCTAATTTCTCGAGTCTTGGGCTCCTAAACAAAACATTCAAAAGTTTTGAGCTCATGACAATGGCTTGTAATCAATTCAGATTGCAACCCGGACCGAACGTGATAGGGAAGTGTACGCTTCAGTGCGCTTACTCTACAAATAGAAAAGAAGTCTTCTATCAGGTTTTTAAAACCGTTGAACACTATTTTTTGAAGAAATTCTGTAAATGTCAATCACTTATAACATTTTGTGGTATCTATTTAAAATTATGTGTTCAACACTCCCTCCTCTCACACTTTTCCTAAATTGTGGTATCAATTTTCTCAAAAATGTCATATTTATATGGATCAATTTTTGAGGATGAGCTTTTTTAAACCAAAGCCTTTTAATGTATTTTTGGTACATCTCATAAATGTCAATTTTATATATCCAAAAACATTCAAGTGAAATTAAAATGAAGTATATCAAATGTCAAGTCATAATATACAATGTTCACTAAGGCAATCAATAATATGTTCCACATGTCATGCTATGTATAATTTTTCTCCCCATGGAATTTTTCATGTCATTAAATTTTAATCAATTGGTATTTCTAATACTAAAAGATTTAATATTTAAAATAAGGGGAGAAAATGTGATTAAAATGTGAAATAGAACAACATGATCTTTAAAGACTCTAAGTGCAACTCTTTCCTTCATGTGCAAAAACAATTTCGAATCTCAAGCACATATGTAGGGGGAGTATTTCAAAATGTCTTAAATGGTTGTATAGTTCAATCTCTATACCCAACAACCAATTAATCTCACGACATCAATGAAGTCATAAGGTGGTTAAGGTTAGGTATAAGTCCTATAATCTAACCAGAACCGGAGGGATCTACCCAAGGACAATCCATAATTAGAAATAGCAGTCTTTAGGTATGATTAGAGAAGAATGAGAATCGGGAATAATGCCGACTAAGATTGAGCTAACACTAGAACAATCACAACAAGGTGATTAGTGATGACGTCTTGGTAAGCATTGAAGGGGTTAAAGAATGAAAAATAAATGTATGGATAAAGGGTGAAAAGAAAGAAGCCCTCCTTATACTTTAGGCAGAAACCGGGTCAATACATAATCTATCTGTTTTCACAAAGATGAATTCTGATATTGAAGATGACATCTTGGACCCAGTGATGCAATGCATAACCCTCCCCAGCCATTCGGGGTTCTCTTAACAGAAACTTGTCTCATTTGTCACGGAGATACACACGACTTCTATTGACTTTCTCACTCCAAGATAGTTGATATTAAATAGGTGGTAGTCTGCTCCAACCTCTGAGTACTAAAACCAAAACACACTAATCGAGTCTAGAGCCAAGAGATCAATAAAACAAATCTCATTAGGACACATTCCATTACAAACACTTGTTGAACAACAATACGTTTACAAGCTGTTAACAAGAGTCCTACACATTATCCTTGTGATATTGCCAGAACATCTGAGTGATACTTAAGTATTCACAGTGAAGATGGACATCCTGCTTGAGCCAACATTAAACAAGCTCTTGGTAGCTGACTTGTGCAATTCTATATGAATCAAACTTGTGTCAACTAGAAAGAAATGATGGTGCGATTCTATATGAATCAAACTTGTTCCTGTAAAATGAATTGACAGTTTAATCAGAAAGATAGTAACTATCTGATTCACTCTTACCATGTTTTCTGCTTTGAGATGCTTCGGTAATGAGAACAGCTAGTGCAACTGTGAAACCCTGTCAAGAAGATTCATTTGAATTCTATCTGATCACATGTAGTATTTATACTGATTAACGAGGAACCGTGGTTATTGCAACCTTATTCGACAAAGTGACAAAGACACTCTCGTCCATATCTATCGATTATCATTAACATAAACTTGCAGGTTATACGGTGGTGGCGGTATCCCATTCCAGCTGAATTAGGATTCATTACCACATGCTCAAGCTCAAACTACAAAGACATACTATAAGCATTAAGATTCAAGAATCAAGAAAGCTCAAGATTTAAAGACAAAGACTTCCACAAACTCTGATATTTAGGATCTTCCTTTAAGATATCAAGATTATCAAGACAATGATTATCAAGGGAGATTGTTAGCAAGCTTTCAAGATGATGCAAAGTATGAGCATGTTGATCAAGACACAAGATCGCAAGGCGGCAAAGACGATCAAGACTAAAGGATAAAGGTTTAAAGATCTCGGACGTAAAGATGAAGTCGAAAGACAATAAAAAAGGCTCAAGATCAAAGATCACATAGCATAAAGGAACAAGCCTACAACGTAGACAGGGACAAAGATCACAAGAGCTTAACGACAAAATCAATCTCATTGATCTCACGAAGGAGTGTCACAATGAACTCACTTCGGGGGAGATTGTTAGCCTCAAATATTGAGTCGAACAAGGAAGTTCGTTCATTAAGAATATTAGGTCTTGGTCATTCAATTATGTAATGTTGTAATAGGCTAGAACGGGTAAACGGGCTCGTTTGTGTAAGCTAATCGGTCATGTGTATCGGGCGTAAGCCCAAGTAATCCCAAGCCTGGCCTGTAGAAATACCATAGGCATGTAAGCCTCATGGTTTAACTATAAATACCCCTCTCCAAGGATGGAGAGGGTGTTGGTTCACTTTGTAATTTTCACTAGTAATCAACCATTCTTGTTTTTCTCTCTACTTTCTCTCTCTTGTTTCTCTCTCTAAACTTCTTCCAACTTCTCTATTATTTTCTTCTTGAATTCGTGTACCATGGTATGAAGTGAAATGATTAGGGGTTACCGACAATATCATCTTCATTCATCTTCCTAAGGTCTTTTATAAACCCTAAACTCTTCAAATTATTCCTTTCATATTTTATATAACTGTTATATAGTTAATCACCACTTAGATTTATTTTATAAGTTTATAAAATAAATATACACATATATAAATTCGAATCTATATTTTCATATGTTGGAAAGGATGTTACAATTATGTAAACATAATAATATACATTATACAAGTGGTTAGTTAAGTTATAAAACTAATTTATAAAGTAATTATTGAAAGTTTTATTTATAAAGTTTATAAATAAATAAATATAAAGAAATGTTATTTTTGGACATCTTGGACTTATTTCTTGGTCATATAGTAGAGGATATTAAATATACACAAGTTAGTGTATTAAACATAATAGAGGACTTGTAGTAACAATATCATGTTAAAAGTTTATAAAAATAATTTTATAAACACATAACCCAAATAGCTCGGTTTTTCAAGTTTGTCTAACCAGTAACCATTTGAAATTTTATAAAATATAAAACCTACTATAATACATAGTACTCTTCATGAGGATTTTGTGCATATAAAGAACTTAAAAAACCGAGCTATAACGAAGAAGTTATAAATTTTACGAGTTTACGATAATTAAATATATAAAAATGTTTTTATAAAAGTAATTTTATAAAAACTGGCACTGTTTTATATCTGGTAAAAATATATGTGTATTTTATAATAATAGTACATGTTATGAGGATTCCAAGCATATAAGGAACTTTAAAAACTGAATAAAAACGAATGAGTTACGCGTTTTATAAGTTTTAAGTTTATAAAAATAGTTTTATAAACTGTTTTGAATTTACCGTTCCAACTCAAAACTTTATAAAAACAGTGAACATTTTATTTGAATAGATTATGGCGTCACGATTTCGTACATATAAAGAACACGCGAAACGTAGTTAAAATGAGCAAGTTATGAGTTTTCAAAGATTTTGGATAAATAGAAATACATAAACTAATATATTTTTATAAATAAATTTCTATAATTTTTATAAAAATATAACATTCAGATCAAAACTAAAAATATGGTTTACGAGTATTTTCGACTCCGTTTGGGCTATAAAAACGTTAAGAAATATTGTCGTATCATTTATATAATATTTATATACGTATTTAACTTTATAAATATTATTTTATAAAACAATTACACTAATTATATAATATCATTTTATAATCAATAAAAATATTAAATTATATATTATTAACAAATAATCAATTGTTGGACAAAGATAATATTTTATTTTACGAATACGAATACGTAGACATTTATTTAACAAATACGATTTAAACATTGTTTTGACTTTTCAAATTAAACAAAAGCTATTAGGTGGTGGTCTAACTATATAACATGTGATATTGTATTTATATTAAATACACTATACTTATACGGCCTATAATTAATTTGGTTGCATTCGGATTTCACGAGATATTTCCCTTACTTGATTTGCATAATCAATCATTCACTTGAGGTGAGTTCATAGCCTCACTTTTATATAATTACAATGATTTACAACTTTGGGTGAGAAACATGCATTGTTTTACAATTGGGCGCAAGTACACATTAAACAAAATTACGAGGTTGCATAAGTAGCTATAACCCACTATGCCCATGAATCATGAACTGTTAATTACTGGAAGTAAGCACGAATGTTATGAATAGATCTATTTGGGATTGACATCCCCGTTCGGGTGAGTAGCGCTCACTAGTTTCGGAGGTACCGAAACAGCGAATGTATACTATGTCGGATTCGGATGTTGCGGGTTGAACATCTACACGGGCACACTATTGGCATTAATTTGCATATACATATAAGTTGTAGCTTCAGTGTCATGAGCTTAGTGCATTCGTAATTACTTTTGTGATACTGTATTTCTTACTTTATCATACACTTGAAATCTTGCGGTCCTACTTTATACATTACTTAAACCTGTGAATTCACTAACTTTATGTTGACGTTTTAAAGCATTTTTTCTCAGGTCAATAAGGTACAAGAACAAGGATACATTAGGGTCACCATTTGGGGAGTCAAATTTGCAATAAAGATTTAAGTGCATTATATTTAGAGTATTTGTTATGTATTAAAATCTTTAACATTCACAAGATTGAACAATTTAAGCTATGGGCTTTTGTAACAAACCATTTATTTAATCCAATGTATCATTTTTATACGACTCATATAGAGGTTGTTCTTATATCTATGATCTATGATGTAACACTCTCAGACCCATATTCCACTGCGACCCTAGTTAAGGGTGTTTCAAATAGGTTGTAACACTCTCAGATTGATCTATGATGTAACACTCTCAGACCCATATTCCGCTGCGACCCTATTTAGGGGTGATTCAAATAGGTTGTTTTTGTAAAATATAATACTAAGTGGTACGTGTTTAATTACACATACCTTTGACCACTAAAATCGGACTTAAATAACTAAAAATGTACCAAAAATACATTATATTTGTATGTTTTGCATTTGTATTATGCAGGTAATGGATATCCAAGAAAAAGACAAAAATAGAAGCCAAAACGACAAACCGAGCACGAGAACGAAAAGAGCGTGAAAGAGAAGCCAAAATTAAAGCCAAGTCAAAAAGTCAAAATCAACAAAGTCAAGTCAAAGTCAACCCTAGGAAGTGGATTTGGAAAGAACATCAAAAACCGAACCCGAAAACATAACTCAACCTTAGATGCACTAAATTTCCCAAGGATTGTTGAAGCAATTGGCAAGAAACTTGACGCAGAGAAAAATCATGAATGGCGAAGACCAGTCAAGAATCAGGTATGACAGAAGAAGGTGAATGCCTTTGCTCCGAGTGTAAACCTACAATGACATTCTCTCAAATTTTAACCCCTGAAACATCAAGGGGTACTAAGAGTTGTTGGTTTTACTCAGTGGTTTGGAAAGATGGAATCTGTTTTCCATATAAGCAACTGCACAGTCGCATGTCAAATCAAGTTTGCTACTTGTACTCTGCAAGGAAATGCTCTTACGTGGTGGAGTTCCCATGTTAAGACTATTACTCATAAAGTTGCATATGCAATGACATGGAAAACTTTAAAAAATATGATGACTGATAAGTAGTGCCCAATAGGCGAGATTAAGAAGCTTGAGATTGAGATATGGAATCTGAAGGTTAAAGGTACCGATATGGTAAGCTATAACCAACATTTTCAGGAGTTGTCACTGATGTGCTCAAGGATGTTTGTTGAGGAATCCGATGAGATCAAGAAGTATGTCGGTGGACTTCCTGACATGATCCATGGAAGTGTGATGGCTTCTAAGCCAAAGACCATGCAGGATGCAATTGAATTTGCAACTGAACTAATGGATTAAAAGATCCGTACAATTGTTGAGAGACAAACTGAGAACAAAAGAAAGTTTGATGACAAATCAAGCGACAACAACGCACAACAAACCGCCTTACAAATACGGATCAAAATGAACTAGAGCTTATTCTGCTAGGTCTAGTGAGAAGAAGAAGTATGCTGGAACTCTACCATTGTGCAATAAATGCAAGCTTCGCCACAATGGCCTGTGCACTATAAATTACTTGAACTGCCAGAAGGTTGGCCACTTGACCCGAGACTGTAGGAGTCCTACTACAGGAGTGATTACCCAGAGTTAAAGAACCGAAACCATGGAAACCAAACTGGAGGTACTGAAGCACGTGGAATGGTGTATGCCTTAGGAGGAGGGGAAACCAATCAAGACCCTAACAACATGGAAGATGATATCAATGCTTAGACTATATTTTCTTTAGGAATTCTCGTTGTACTTTTTCTCTAAAATTTTATCAATTAATGTGTCATAAAAATTTCGTCAATTTTACTTCAACTCTCTATTTATTCATGCAAGCCACATCCTAACATATTATAACCTTATCAAACATTTCACTATCACATGATAAACCATTCTACTATCATTGACAAAATTATTTCGCTATCATTTAATAAACTAACATTTCACTATCACTTGATAAACTATTTCGTTATTAATTCACAAAATAATAAACTACATTGCTTTCATCGTATAAACTATTATTTTGCACTATTTGATGAAATTAGCATCGTCACCGTTAGCCCCTCAAATATACATATTCTGTCACCTATGTATTTTCAGTAAGGATCAATGCCATTGCTAAGATAAGTCACCATAAAACTTAGACAATAATCAAATTTTCGCTTATATTCTTGAAGAGCAAAAAATTTGTTGTGCGTATCCGAAACATCGCTTGTGCATGAGAAAATCGAATTAGTAATCATAGTGACTAAGTAGACCTTTACACCACCCTACCACATAGTGTTGGCATCATCTTATACCAAATCCTATGTCAAAAAGTCAAGCCGCATCCCTAGTCACCCTACGACGATCCACTAACAAGTTTATTCGCCATTAAGGAATATGTCGAATCACCCCTTTCAACGCCTACTAATGCCATAAAGCTTAGTAGTTGCAACAACCACCATAGTTATAAATTTGATTATCACAGCTAAGAAAAAGGAAATAAAAAAGTTATAACTAAAGCGTTAAGCCTACTAGAAGCCGAACTTTGGCCGCAACAATAAATATTAAACCTACGTAACTAATCTTGAAACGCTCAAGTTAAAGTAAATTTAGAAGGGGAATGCAAACGAGTTACCAAGCGTGGTAACGAAAATATCAAAAGACGTAACTAAAAATAACAAATAGATTGTTGTTACAACTTCCGTTTATTACCTATGGAAATAGATTACATAAGAACAAAAAAGAAATACAAGTTTTATTACAACCCTCCCCAAACAATTATATCTATTCCTTCTAAAATAGATCCACGCCAATAGCTAGGACAATGATCGGTGCGAGGAGCGCTAAGATTAAGGCCAAATACTGAAAATCTTCTTCATATGGGACGTAGGCCAGATAAATTCTGAGTGCTATCACGCTTGCTATCGCTACGAGTGTAATGATGTGTAACATTTTGAGAGGTTTAGATAAGAGAAATTTAAGTGAAAGATTTAGTGTTTTATGGAGAAATGGAGGATAAAAAAAAAAAATTTAGAAATTAAAGGAGGAAGTAACTGTTGGGTTACTGTGCGTGGACCGTTGGATTCAACTGTTCATGTAAAAATAAAGTAACCACCCTCATCACCAAAGGGCATCTTCATCCATTGCCACGTCTAAAGCTATGAGACATAAGCTCTTTAATGGAAAGACTGGTAACAATTCGTTTATTTCTCAGGTCATTTTACGACTTCAATTATTCCATTATTTATTTTTAGCCTTTTACGCGTTTACTTTTAATTTTTATTGTTTAGTTAAATCGCGTAAACTAAAAATCAACAATCAACGTAAACGTATACCAAATAAATAAATGTTTACGTCAAGCAAGCGTTATATTATTTTTACGAAAATAATAATCAATTTTTCCTTTTATATTTTTATACGTCGCGTAAAACGTTTACGTTTCACAATAAAATACATTTAGGCATACCCGGAAGCACCAATACCTATCTATACTCAATCAAATACCCACAATTATACCCAATATCCTAAAATAATATATTTTCTAATGCATACACATACATAACCGAATATAGAGATAGAAAACTCAAAGATATTTTTTGACTTTTGTAAACTAACATGTTGATTAGTGTTCATTTATAACACTTTTCAAGGATCATTTAACCCCCAAAATCATAGTTTTTATGCCCAAAATAGGTACTTAATCGTTCCTTTTCAGGTATTTCTCATTTCGAAGACATTTGGATGGATTGCACGTGACTTGGGCTCATTTGAAGAAGAAACGGATGAGATTACTAACCAACACCAAGACTCTTGAAGATTTGTGCTCACGGAGCCTGGAGACGGCGTCACCAACTATACACGACGCCGTCACTAGATGAGTTGTGACGGCGTCGTGTATAGTTGGTGACGCCGTCTCCAGGCTCCGTGAGCACAAAATCTTCAAGAGCTTGGGGTTGGTTAGTTAAATCTCGATCCTTTTCTTCTTCAAATAGCCCAATTCACGTGCAATCCATCCAAATGTCTTCGAAATGAGAAATACCTAAAAAGGAACGATTAAGTACCTATTTTGGGCATAAACACATGATTTTGGGGGTTAAATGATCCTGAAAAGTGTATAAAATGACACCTCATCAACATGTTAGTTTACAAAAGTCAAAAAATATCTTTGAGTTTTCTATCTCTATATTCGGTTATGTATGTGTATGCATTAGAAAATATATTATTTTAGGATATTGGGTATAATTGTGGGTATTTCATTGAGTATAGATAGGTATTGGTGCTTCCGGGTATGCCTAAATGTATTTTATTGTGAAACGTAAACGTTTTACGCGACGTATAAAAATATAAAAGGAAAAATTGATTATTATTTTCGTAAAAATAATATAACGCTTGCTTGACGTAAACATTTATTTATTTGGTGTACGTTTACGTTGATTGTTGATTTTTAGTTTACGCGATTTAACTAAACAATAAAAATTAAAAGTAAACGCGTAAAAGTCTAAAAATAAATAATGGAATAATTGAAGTCGTAAAATGACCTGAAATTAACGAATTGTTACAGTCTCTTCCCATTAAAAGAGCTTTGTCCCTTAAAAAAAGCTTTAAGACGTGGCAATGGATGAAGATGCACGATTGGTGAAGAGATGTGGATACTTTTTTTATACATGAACAGTGACTCCAACGGTCACGCACAGTAACCCAACAGTTACTTCCTCCTTTAAATTCTAAATTTTTATCCTCCATTTCTCCATAAAACACTAAATCTTTCACTTAAATTTCTCTTATCTAAACCTCTCAAAATGTTACACATCATTACACTCGTAGCGATAGCAAGCGTGATAGCACTCAGAATTTATCTGGCCTACGTCCCATATGAAGAAGATTTTCAGTATTTGGCCTTAATCTTAGCGCTCCTCGCACCGATCATTGTCCTAGCTATTGGCGTGGATCTATTTTAGAAGGAATAGATATAATTGTTTGGGGAGGGTTGTAATAAAACTTGTATTTCTTTTTTGTTCTTATGTAATCTTATTTCCAAGGTAATAAACGGAAGTTGTAACAACAATCTATTTGTTATTTTTAGTTACGTCTTTTGATATTTTCGTTACCACGCTTGGTAACTCGTTTGCATTCCCCTTCTAAATTACTTTAACTTGAGCGTTTCAAGATTAGTTACGTAGGTTTAATATTTATTGTTGCGGCCAAAGTTCGGCTTCTAGTAGGCTTAACGCTTTAGTTATAACTTTTTTATTTCCTTTCTAGTGTGATAACAAATTTATACCTATGGTGGTGTTGCAACTACTAAGCTTTATGGCATTACGTAGGCGTTGAAAGGGGTGATTCGACATATTCCTTAATGGCGAATAAACTTGTTAGTGGATCGTCGTAGGGTGACTAGGGATGCGGCTTGACTTTTTGACATAGGATTTGGTATAAGATGATGCCAACACTATGTGGTAGGGTGGTGTAAAGGTCTACTTAGTCACTATGATTACTAATTCGATTTCTCATGACAAGCGTGTTTTATGGATACGCACACAAAATTTTTGCTCTTCAAGCATATAAGCAGAAAATTGATTCTTGACAAAGTTTTATGGTGACTAATCTTAGCATGGCATGATCCTTCCTGAATTATACATAGGTGATCAGAATATGTATATTTGAGGGCTAACGATGCGATGCTCATTTTCATCAAAATAGTGCAAAATAATAGTTTATACGATGAAAGCAATGTAGTTTATTATTTTGTGAATTAATAACGAAATAGTTTATCAAGTGATAGTGAAATGTTAGTTTATTAAATGATAGCGAAATAATTTTGTCAATGATAGTAGAATGGTTTATCATGTGATAGTGAAATGTTTGATAAGGTTATAATATGTTAGGATGTGGCTTGCATGAATAAATAGAGAGTTGAAGTAAAATTGACGAAATTTTTAT
This sequence comes from Tanacetum coccineum, assembly GCA_026074375.1. Classification (NCBI taxonomy): domain Eukaryota; kingdom Viridiplantae; phylum Streptophyta; class Magnoliopsida; order Asterales; family Asteraceae; genus Tanacetum; species Tanacetum coccineum. The sequence goes on along the minus strand of BQNB010029419.1, from coordinate 43,161 downwards.
GACACATTAATTGATAGAAAATTTTAGAGAAAGTACAACGAGAATTCCTAAAGAAAATATAGTCTAAGCATTGATATCATCTTCCATGTTGTTAGGGTCTTGATTGGTTTCCCCTCCTCCTAAGGCATACACCATTCCACGTGCTTCAGTACCTCCAGTTTGGTTTCCATGGTTTCGGTTCTTTAACTCTGGGTAATCACTCCTGTAGTAGAACTCCTACAGTCTCGGGTCAAGTGGCCAACCTTCTGGCAGTTCAAGTAATTTATAGTGCACAGGCCATTGTGGCGAAGCTTGCATTTATTGCACAATGGTAGAGTTCCAGCATACTTCTTCTTCTCACTAGACCTAGCAGAATAAGCTCTAGTCACATTTTGCCTGTTGAAAGGCGGTTGTTGTGCGTTGTTGTCGCTTGATTTGTCATCAAACTTTCTTTTGTTCTCAGTTTGTCTCTCAACAATTGTACGGATCTTTTAATCCATTAGTTCAGTTGCAAATTCAATTGTAGCCCGCAATGGTCCTTTGGCTTAGAAGCCATCACACTTCCATGGATCATGTCAGGAAGTCCACCGACATACTTCTTGATCTCATCGGATTCCTCAACAAACATCCTTGAGCACATCAGTGACAACTCCTGAAAATGTTGGTTATAGCTTACCATATCGGTACCTTTAGGGGGGATAAGGTGTGTAGAGGTGTTGGACGACATAGGGGAGAAGAAAGGGGAGGGATCTTTTGTCTGGTAGTGGCGACATGGAATTTGGTGTGGGAGATGATGAACAGTTGTTCCCGGGTTAATTTGAAGTTTGGAGAACGGAAGGAAAGGTCCTTGGAAGTTATATATTGTATTGCAAATTTAGTCCTTGAGTTGTGCAATTTTGGTCCTTGAGGCTTTATATTAGTTTTCACCGTTAGTCCTTTAAGGACTAACGGGGTTAAGTTTAAAAGAGGGTAAGGGATAACGGGGTGTTAACAGGGTGATGTTGGGCTTGGTGTTTGTTGGGTCGGGTATGGAAATGGTTTTGGGCTTTTATTTATGGCTTAAGGGTTTATAAATGTATAAGTGGGCTGACCCGGGCCCACTAGGTGGGTACGGGTGGGCCTACTTTTGGCAGTTTATGTTTTCGGGTTCGGTTTTTGATGTTCTTTCCAAATCCACTTCCTAGGGTTGACTTTGACTTGACTTTGTTGATTTTGACTTTTTGACTTGGCTTTAATTTTGGCTTCTCTTTCACGCTCTTTTCGTTCTCGTGCTCGGTTTGTCGTTTTGGCTTCTATTTTTGTCTTTTTCTTGGATATCCATTACCTGCATAATACAAATGCAAAACATACAAATATAATGTATTTTTGGTACATTTTTAGTTATTTAAGTCCGATTTTAGTGGTCAAAGGTATGTGTAATTAAACACGTACCACTTAGTATTATATTTTACAAAAACAACCTATTTGAATCACCCCTAAATAGGGTCGCAGCGGAATATGGGTCTGAGAGTGTTACATCATAGATCAATCTGAGAGTGTTACAACCTATTTGAAACACCCTTAACTAGGGTCGCAGTGGAATATGGGTCTGAGAGTGTTACATCATAGATCATAGATATAAGAACAACCTCTATATGAGTCGTATAAAAATGATACATCGGATTAAATAATTTTTTTTTACAATAGCCCATAACTTAACTTGTTCAACCTTGTGAATGTAAAAGATTTTAATACATAACAAATACTCCAAATGTAATGCACTTAAATCTTTATTGCAAATTGACTCCCAAAATTGTGACCCAAATGTATCCTTGTTCTTGTACTTTATTGACCTGAAAAAAACAAGCTTTAAAACGTCAACATAAAGTTGGTGAATTCACAGGATTAATTAATGTATAAAGTAGAACCGCAAGATTTCCAAGTGTATGATAAAGTAACAAATACAGTATCACAAAAGTAATTATGATTCCCTAAGCTCATGACACTAAAGCTACAACTTATATGTATATGCAAATTAATACCAATAGTGTGCCCGTGTAGATGTTCAACCCGCAACATCCAAATCCGACATGGTATACATTCGTTGTTTCGGTACCTCTGAAACGAGTGAGCGCTACTCACCCGAACGGGGATGTTAATCCATAATAAATCTATTCATAACATTCGTGCTTACTTCCAGTAATTAACAGTTCATGATTCATGGGCATAGTGGGTTATAGCTACTTATGCAACCTCGTAATTTTGTTTAATGTGTACTTGCGCCCAATTGTAAAACAATGCATGTTTCTCACCCAAAGTTGTAAATCATTGTAATTATATAAAAGTGAGGCTATGAACTCACCTCAAGTGAATGATTGATTATGCAAATCAAGTAAGGGAAATATCTCGTGAAATCCGAATGCAACCAAATTAATTATAGGCCGTATAAGTATAGTGTATTTAATATAAATACAATATCACATGTTATATAGTTAGACCACCACCTAATAGCTTTTGTTTAATTTGAAAAGTCAAAACAATGTTTAAATCGTATTTGTTAAATAAATGTCTACGTATTCGTATTCGTAAAATAAAATATTATCTTTGTCCAACAATTGATTATTTGTTAATAATATATAATTTAATATTTTTATTGATTATAAAATGATATTATATAATTAGTGTAATTGTTTTATAAAATAATATTTATAAAGTTAAATACGTATATAAATATTATATAAATGATACGACAATATTTCTTAACGTTTTTATAGCCCAAACGGAGTCGAAAATACTCGTAAACCATATTTTTAGTTTTGATCTGAATGTTATATTTTTATAAAAATTATAGAAATTTATTTATAAAAATATATTAGTTTATGTATTTCTATTTATCCAAAATCTTTGAAAACTCATAACTTGCTCATTTTAACTACGTTTCGCGTGTTCTTTATATGTACGAAATCGTGACGCCATAATCTATTCAAATAAAATGTTCACTGTTTTTATAAAGTTTTGAGTTGGAACGGTAAATTCAAAACAGTTTATAAAACTATTTTTATAAACTTAAAACTTATAAAACGCGTAACTCATTCGTTTTTATTCAGTTTTTAAAGTTCCTTATATGCTTGGAATCCTCATAACATGTACTATTATTATAAAATACACATATATTTTTACCAGATATAAAACAGTGCCAGTTTTTATAAAATTACTTTTATAAAAACATTTTTATATATTTAATTATCGTAAACTCGTAAAATTTATAACTTCTTCGTTATAGCTCGGTTTTTTAAGTTCTTTATATGCACAAAATCCTCATGAAGAGTACTATGTATTATAGTAGGTTTTATATTTTATAAAATTTCAAATGGTTACTGGTTAGACAAACTTGAAAAACCGAGCTATTTGGGTTATGTGTTTATAAAATTATTTTTATAAACTTTTAACATGATATTGTTACTACAAGTCCTCTATTATGTTTAATACACTAACTTGTGTATATTTAATATCCTCTATTAATAACACATCTTGTGTACACTTTATGTCCTTAAATTTATGGTCAACATTCTTGTCCAAATAAAATGTCCAAATAACATGTCTTCATAATTATTTATTTATAAACTTTATAAATAAACTTTTTAACAATTAATTTATCAATGAACTTTACAAATTAATCTACACTTGTATAACATCATTTCATCATAGATAAATGTAATTTCGAACCATGTTCATGTTTGTTTCATTTTATAAACTCATAAATTAAATACTAGATGGTGATTAACAATATAACAATTATGTAAATATGAAAATGAATAATTATAAAAGGTTATGGGGTTTTGTTGGACCTTAGGATATGTAAAAAGATATGACTCACCACAATCAAACCCCAAAATGTAAACCCTAATGAAGAAAACCCTAATTTCTTTCTTGAATCAACCCTTGCTAAATCAATACCCAAGCTTCCAAATCACCTTGCTACACCTTAGATGTTACTACTAATGACCCTTGTATACTTGTAACCTTTGTAAAATAAAAACTATGGAAACCCTAATTGAGTATTTTGAGACGTGGGATGGTATAGAGAAAACAAGAGAGTGTTTGATAAATTTTGCTAGTGAAAAGAGTGTGTTAAAACTTCCCTAGGACTTTTTATTTATAGCCAAAAGTATTATGCAAACAACCTTAATAATACTATGAACTAAGAGTGGTTTTAAGTACATGGTGTAAGGTGCTCTCCTACTCCTTAGCGGAGGGAAAGGTTTGAGAAATGGGAGACAAAAGAGATTGGAAAATTTATGGAGAGTTAAGTTTAAGGTTGTACTTGGTATGTTATAACTAGAATTGATAATACTAGTGGAGTGTTTAGGATTTATTTGTGTATGTTTGTATGTAAAACCGGCCACAACGGTTTAAAAGTATAGAAATGTTTTTAGTTTTTTGGGTATTAGTATAATAGTTGGGTATTTGTTGAATTAATAGAATATGTTATTGGTGCTTCCGTGTATTCTAAAAGTAATTTATACGAAACGTAAAACGATTTAACGCAACCGTAATAAAAATAAAATATGAAAAGTTAAATAAATTTATCCTCGTAAAATTATATAACACGTGCTTGACGTAAACTTTTATTTGATATTGAGTGGTCCGTTTACTTGAATGTTGATTTATAGTTTACGCGATTTAACAAAACCGATAAAATTAAATCAAAACGGTAAAACCCCTAAAAATAACTAATGGGGAAGTATAGATTGCAAAAAGACCTGAAATTATGAAATGTTACAATGTCTCCCCCATTAAAGGAGCCTTGTCCGTAAGGCTCAAGATGCGGCACTTGTCGAGGGTGCGGTTTTTGTGAAGAGATGCAGATACTTCTTTCAGAATTGATCTTCACGTTCCCATGTGAACTCAGGACCTCTCATAGAGTTCCGTCAAACCTTAACAATGGGGATGCGGCTTTGCTGTAACCGCTTGACTTCACAATCCATAATCTCCACTGGTTCTTCAACGAAGTAAAGCTTATCATCAGTGTGTATTTCATCCAACAGAATTGCCAACGGCTCTTCAGATAAACATTTCTTCAAATTAGATATGTGAAACGTGCTATCAACCCTGCTTAGTTGTTAAGGAAGTTTGAGTCTATAAGAAATGGTTCCCACTTTCGCCAACACCTTGAAAGGGCCAATATACCTCAGGTTCAACTTCCCCTGTTTGCCAAAACGGATAACCCCTTTCCAAGGCGAGACCTTTAACATAACTCTTTTGGCGATCATGAGCGGCTTGAATTCTTTATTTGATATGCTCGATTTTCTCAGTTGTATCATGAATGATTTCTGGACCAGTAAGCTGAGTATCTCCGACCTCGGCCCAGCAAACAGGTGAACGACACTTACGACCATAAAGTGCCTCAAATGGTGCAGCTTTAATGCTCGTATGATAACTATTGTTGTATGAGAACTCAATCAGCGGTAAGTGACTGTAACACCCCCAAAATGGGTCACAACGAAAAGTATGTCCGGGAGCGTTACTTCATAATACCATTGCACAAGACTTGAGAGAACGACCTCTAAATGTGTCATCTAAAAAGTAATCTTGTATTGTTTAGACTCCAATGCACATCAAGTAAGTCAAGCATTTATTTCACCTGAGAAAAAGATGCTTAAAAGTGTCAACATAAAGTTGGTGAGTTCATAGGTTTTTGTAAGTATAAATGTGTATCACAAAACTATATATATGTAAACTTACTATGTTACAAGTCCCGCCCATACAAGACATGCAACACATAAACTTAAATATATAGGTTTTGTTAAAATGCGTATAAACACAAACCATACAAATGCGTTTGTTAAAATGTTGGAATTCGAGTTTTGTAAAGTATGTATGACCTTTTCAACCCTTATGATAGTCACAAAAATGTATGTATGAATGTTTAAATCAAGATTTGTAATGCTTGTATGACCATTTTAATCTTTATAATAGTCATGAAAATGTAAGTGTAAAAGTTGGAATCAAAGATGTGTATGACTATTGTATCCCATACAATAGTTGTGAAGTCCCAATGAACAGGTCTTTTAGCCTGTTAAAGCTTAGTTAACTTAGATAAATCCAAACTAACTATATGAGAAACTATGATTGAGAATACTATAAGTTATGCAGAATCTAACTTGTAATACAAAGAAGAACAAAGAATACTAAAAACTTTAGATATATTGATTGCAAATATTCTGCCTAGGTTACAGAATAACTAACTATGAATTGATTATTCTAACTATGTCATAGGGCTCCTTTTATACACCAAGGAAACCCTAATGGGCTTACAAAACGCATACAATGATAATGCATATTTATTCTTAATATATCTCATGCATATCACTTTAGCAGCACTAACTATATAATACTAACAGTACTAACTATAACTGGCATTAAACAAACAACGTACCTGACATTACTAACTAAATAACTAGCAGTACTAACTACTTAGTCTATTTCTTCAGTCATTAGCAGCAGTATCAATCTTGAACCAGCAGTAGTAAAGTAGTACTGGCAGTAATAACTTAAAATTCCCAACAATCCTCCCCTAAACTTGATATTTACTTGTAAATCATCAAGTTTCTTCAGTTTAAGCATCTTGGTCATTAGAAGGATGTATCCAAACATTTTACTACTCTTCAAGCATTGATTTGATGAACTTGATAAGTTCAAATGCCATAGTACTTTCTTCTTCAGCTTCTAACTGCAAGTTCATCATCTTCTCCAATAATTCCTTGATTAGTGAGTACTTTTTCTCTACTAGCATATTAATCTCCATAGGTGTACCATCCATAAACAGAGTATGAACTCCACAACTTTCATACAACTTCCATTTTAGCAATTTCTAATCTAGTTGATTCATCCATAGTTCATCTTTTTCATCTGGGTCAAATAACATCCTTAGATCTCCCCAAAGCAACAAATCATGTCCTTCAAGAGGATGATCTTGAAACCTTTCCTGAACTAACCTGTATAGGTCATTCAAGTCTTGCCTGTCAAGTCTTCTTAAGAAGGCTTGCATGTCTCCATAATAGCTTGAACTTCCATTAGCTCTGGTTAATTTGTAAACATACATGTCTTTTGCATCCACATTTCCCAATAACTTATATTCCTAATTCACAATAGAAAATCTTCTAGATAGTGGTTCATAGTTCACTTCACTGTCATCACCAGAAATTATCTTTAAGCTTAACCTGAGTTCTTCCTTCTCCTTCTCATACTCTACTGCTTCTTCTTCTGTAACATTCTTTACATATTTCATTACTTTTAGTTTCTTGGGTGACTTCTATGTTTCATATGATCCTGTAATTCTTTTTAATCTTTTACTTTTCTTTCCTTCACTCTCAGGCTCCATTAACTTCTTTTCTTCTTTTTTAGAATCCATAGGGACAAAATCATGTATGAACTTTTGTTCCCTTTCATACAGTCCTTGAATTTCTTCATAAGTCTTTCCTTTTAGCTGATTGTGTTTGTAACCACCCATATTCTTCAGATAAGTCATCATCAGATTCCTCAATTGTGTTTTGGTATGTGGTCTACTTCTGATCTTTACAGCCCTTTGAGCAGCTCTAAACTTCCTTTGTGCTGCTATTGTTTCGGCCAAAAAATTTGCTCTTTCTTTAATTGTAACTTGCTCTCTATCACCTGTTAGAGGCTTGGGCAGCAAACAAAGCACCAGCATCAATGCTGGCTTGAATAGTATCATACTCTTCATAGATTGCAGCCATTAAAACTTCTTCTTGTGCTCCTTTTTCTTTTTGTATCCTTTCTATTTCAGCCAATTCTTCCTCATGTAATCTGTGAGCTAACTCTGCATCACTCTCAATTTGAGCTAACCCTTGATCTTTTCTTTTTATTTTGACAGGTTCTCCTACAACTAGGATACCTTTGCCTTTGTCTTTAGGATCAATGGATAGAAGAGGTTAAAGTGTAGTTATTGATCTGACAGGTCTGAAAGAATATTTAACATATTTAAAAGCAACTCTCTTCTCTTTAGCTTTTTCTTCCTTCACCTTTATCAGAGTCTGAGCCATTGCCATAGTAACATCTTCACCATCAAAGACTATTGTAGTTGTAGGAGGAGTTCTAGGCTCACCAGTACTAATTCCAGTTGTAGCAGCATCAACTGTCTCATCATCAAATCCATCAAAGTCACTTTCATGAAGCATGAGATTGGTCTTGTCATTTTTCATCCCCTGTTTGGATGCATCCTCCTCATCCAAATCATCATCTAAAGACTCAACCTGTCCGTATTTCCTTCTTCTTGGTTGTGAGGTGCTTGACTTCCTTTGTCTTTCTAATCTCTTGACTCTTTTCTTTAGTCTGAGGATCTGCCATAGCTTGAGGCAATCCTTATCTTGTCTCCAAGGTCAGAAGCACCTATTTTGACAATTTTGAACACATAGTCATCAATTCCTGAGTTGCCAGTATACCCTCATCACTGTCTTGGTTTGTAACCTCCTGCGAGAGGTGAATCATGGGGTGTGATAGGTTACAGTTAGCTGGCAATTCAAATTGAGTGTTCCATCGCTGCCCTCCTCATTCTAGAATGCTGTGACCTTCTAAGAGAGGTGTTTAATGGATGGTTTGAACCACTCATCTCAAAGACCTATCCTAAGCCAGGAGCACCCCCCATGGTTTCTTGGCGCCAGGGACTACTACCTGTACCTTCTCTCTGAGGATGAGGCTCATTAAGTGTTGCCGTGGATTGGTCTCGTGATGTGTAATCATTGTCTTATTGCTGCATCCTAAGCTAGCAATCAGTAGTGATAGCCCTTTCCACACAAATCAAACATTTGCCTCATTGATACCTCCATCACCAAGGCTTATTAGGGGAACCACCAGACTGAAGGTACCTTGGTGTGTTCAAACCTCTTTTGGTTCTCCTAATGTGTTTGGGGGTCTTATGGGTTGGTTGTGATGCAGTAGCAGTAGCAACTTGAGTTAAAATTTCTTGAGGAGCAGTAGAAGATGTGGGTTGGGGTTCAGTGGGTTGCTCTGAACCTTCACCAACTACTACTGGAGGAGCCAACATATTTTGAAAAAATTGTGTAACTCTGCCAGAAAATCCTTTTCCTGGCTTCCTCATATTTCTAAAAACCTTTTTAGTAAGCTTTGGTGTTTCATAAATATCATTAAAAGGTATCACCAAATTTGGAAGTTGAATATTCAAGAATAATTGCAAAAACCTTAGATACATTAAAAACTTCTTTGGATCCAAGTTCCTTAACATACCATCAAAAATCAATTTAGAAAAATTAAACTTTTGACCCTTTGCTAAGCAAATAATTATAGAAGCCAAATTTGTAGAAAATTGATCCCATAAAGTAGATTTTGAGCTTAAGCAATGTAAGTGAAGGTATGTATTAGTACTTACCACTGAGAGAAAGAAACCTTTGGTAAAAAGTTTAATTTTGTCCAGAATTGTTTCCATACCATCGTTGCAAGGTTTATCAAAAATTTTATTAACTGTAGGCAAGCAGTAACCATCCTCTCATTCCAAGTGAAGATCTCTCCTCACTGATGATTCTGATACTACCACAGCCTTGCCATTTACTTTGGCATGTATTTACTTCTCAGAATTGATTGTTTTGAGACTAGCAGTGTTCCAAAACTATTCAATATATGAAGCATAGATAGTTGGACTTATAGTGAGAGCAAAAATTAATCAAACTAGAAGTCAAGAAGTCCAATATCTGTTGAAAATCCGCATTCCCATCATTAATTTCCAAATAAGCAACCATGTTATGTTGTAGAAAGCGAAAGCAAGATCATCCATATTTTTGATGAATTCAGTTGGTCGGTGAGAAAAATCGATTAGGGTTTGTGAATTTAGAGAGTATGAGAGAAATTAGGTGAGGTTAAAGTGTGATTGAGAACGATTTTTATAGACTTTAGGAAACCTCTTGAAGAAGAAATCGTTATAATTACACAATAGACCCCTAGTGGTTATTTCTCTAACGGTAACCCAGCAGTACTAAGTTTGCCTGGCAGCACTAACTTTATGCCCGACAGTACTAACTGTTGGCCCAGCAGTATAAAGTAAGCCAGCATACTACTAAACTTTCTCACCATGTTTAACTCTTAAAACCATTCCAAAGAGCATCATGAACCCAATATATCCATCAAAATCATCTTTATACACTTTTGAGCAACACTAACTAAGCCTAGCAGTATAAACTTTTTGTACCAGCGGTACAAAGTTTCTTCAAGTAGTGAAAGCTAAGCCCAGCAATACTAAGTAATTAATCATCATATTTACCTTTCCAACTATAAACCAAATATGCACTTGTGTTATAATCCACTGCACTTATACACCATTAAACCCCCCCTGAGACCAAGCATCGATAGATTAAGCAAAAAAGCTTGCCACCAGAAAATTAATCAACTCACATCAAAAAGCTTTAGTGAGCAAATCAGCTACAAATTATTATCAGTGGTATTATTACCAATCACTATCACATCTCATTCTCATAGGTGCTTCTAATGAAAAGATGCCTCATCTCCTATATGCTTTGTTTTAGAATGATAGACAGGATTCTTGACAATACAAATAGCACTCTCATTATCAACATGAATCTTTGTCTGCATAAAATTATATCCATAATCTAACAACTGATTTTGGATCCAAAGCACTTGACCACAGCATTGAGAAGCAACAATATACTCAGCTTCAGTAGTTGAGTTAGCCACTATAGTCTGCTTTTTACACTGCCAAGAGATTAACCTCGAACCAAGAAATTGATAACCTCCTGTTGTGGATTTCCTGTCCAAGTCTGGCATACCTGCATAATCACTATCTGAGAAAGCTTCCAATATAAAAGGAGAGTCCTTAGGATACCAAAGGCCCAATTTGGGTCGACCTTTTAGGTATCTAAAGATTCTTTTTACTACAAACTTATGGTTGAACTTGAAATCTTAAGCAAGCACAAATAGAGAACATAATATCTGGTCTTGAGGATGTAAGATACATCAATGACCCAATCATTGACCTGTATAAATGGACATCAACATCCTCACCTTCTTCATCTTTTGCTAAAGCCTAGTTGGTTTCCATAGGAGTACTGGCTGTCCTTATACTAAAAAAGTAAAATTTCTTCAAGATTTCACCAACATACTTGTCCTGACTAATGAAGATCCCATCATTTTTCTGCTTGACTTGTAAACCCAAAAAGAAAGCGAGTTTCCCCATGGAACTCATTTGGAACCTTTTATGCATAATTTGCTCAAAATCTGTACATAAAGACTTTCTAGTAGAACCAAAGATGATGTCATCTACATATACTTGTACTAGTAGAATATCACCCTTGACTCTATTTATGAACAAAGTCTTGTCAATTTGTCCCAAGTGAAATCTATTATCCAGCAGATAGGTAGAAAGTGTTTCATACCAAGCTCTAGAAGCTTGATGTAGACATATAAGGCTTCCTCTTTCTCCACCTTATAAAACTTTTCTAGAAATTCTGGATCCCACAAAAACCTAGAGGTTGGCTTACATATATGTTAGGAATTATGTATACAAGACTTAATTCTGTTTGTTATATTGTTAGTTCTGCCAGTACACTTGTTAGTACTGGTCGAAGAGGTTAGAATAGTTAAGTAATTGGGTATTTTCACTATAAGTTAGTACTAGGGTTAATAAATGTTAAAGTCTGCTTATGCAGAAGTTAGTTTAGAGTTAGAGATATCAAGAGATATTAAGAAAGGATATGCTTGAATCTCCTATACGCGTTTTGAAAAGCCTATTTTGGGTTTCTTTGGGTGTATAAAAGGAAACCCTAGTCATAGTTATTGATATAGATCAACATAGGATCAATAGAGATTCATCTTAGCAATCAATTCTTTGTAATCTGTACCTGTCAGATTCAAGTTATAATACAAAGTTTTCTTGTGTTACAAAAAATATACGTTCTTCTTAGCATTGTTGATTAGTTTCCGCATAATAATAGTGTTAAATCAGTTTGGTTCATTTTGTTGGCTTTTTGATTTATCTAAAGTAGCAAACCCTTTGCAAGCTAAAGGTTCAAGATCTATTCAGTAAGGGATCTAACAAGTGGCATCAAAGCTTATGTGGAAACTCTGAATAAGAAGAACTCTATTGTTTGAAACAAATCTACACTCAAACTAGTAAGATGGCAGAACAAGACACTCCTTCACCAACTATCACAGCAATGAAAATACCTATCATCAAGAAGGGAGAATATGATATTTGGAGCATGAGAATGCGTCAATATATCTGTCATACAAATCATAACTTATGGGACATAATTGTCAATGGAGATCTCCAAGAAGAACCTGCACCAACAGGAGATCAATCTAGTCCTTCTGCTCCTCCTGTTCCTAAAACTACAAAACAACTGGCTGCCAAAAGGAATCAGGAAAGAGTTAAGAGCATCTTACTTTTAGCAATACCTGATGAATATCTCCTTAAGTTTCATAATGTTCCAGATGCTAAATCTCTCTGGGAGGCAATCAAATCAAGGTTTGGAGGAAATGAAGAATCCAAAAAGATGTAGAAGAATGTTCTAAAACATCAGTTTGAAAACTTTACTACTACACCAAATGAAAGTTTGGATAAGGCTTATGATAGGTTTCAAAAGCTCATAAGTCAATTAGAGGTGTATGCTGCTCTAGTATCAAAGGAAGATATCAATCAAAAATTTCTAAGAAGTCTTCCTCCTTCATGGAGTCAAATTGCTTTAATCATGAGAAATAAGCCAGACATAGACCAGACTAATATTGATGATCTCTATAACAACCTTAGGGTCTATGAAGATGAGATGAAAAGGTCTTTAAGTTCCACATCAAATTCTCAAAACTTGGCTTTTCTGTCCTCTAAGAATACTAGCAGAACTAATGAAGTTAGTACTGCCAGTGGAGATTTTGGGGTTAGTATTGCTGGAGGAACTAGTCAGGTTTCATCTACCCCATGTGCTGATGAAGTAATGTGCTCTTTCTTTGCACAACAGACACCCGGTCCTCAACTTGAAAATGAGGACTTGCAGCAGATTGATGAAGATGACTTGGAAGAATTAGATCTTAGATGGCAGGTGGCTATGTTAACTGTCAGGGTGAAGAAATTCATTCAAAGGACAAGAAGGAACTTAGATTTCAAAGGAAAATAACCTGTTAGCTTGGATAAGTCAAAAGTTGAGTGCTACAATTGTCACAAGAAAGGGGATTTTGCTAGGGAATGCAACTCAAGAAGGAATCAAGGGAAAAGGCCTTATGGTGATAATGGCAGGAGGAATGCATCAACAAATGAACCTTCATCACAAGCACTGGTTGCTCAAGATGGTATAGGAGGCTATGACTGGAGCCATGATTTTGATGAACCAGTTAATTATGCTTTAATGGCCATCTCCTCTTCAAGCTCATCAAGTTCTTCTGACAATAAGGTACAAAGCTGTTCTAAACAATGTCTTGAATCTTTTAAAACTCTTCAAAAGAACTATGATAGCGAAAGAGAAAAACATAACAAAGCTAGACTAGAAATTCAGGGTTATGAATTAGCCTTAGAGTCACTAGAATCTAAGATATCATGGACATAGAAAAGAATGAACCTGGCTTGTGGTGAAATCATATGATTTTTCAAAACTATGAGCTTAAATGTCAAGAATATAAAAAATCAATTAACCTAAACATGGAATTAGAAAACGTGTTAAGGAAAAGATGAGTTGAATATTAAGATAGCAAAATGGGAAGAATCATCTAAAAGTGTTAATATTTTACTCAACAGTCAAATGAGTGCCCATGATAAAAATGGTTTAGGATATGGCACACAATTGAATGAAATGAGTGACAAGTCTGAAACTGATAGTGAGATCAGTATCAATGTTTTTGAGGTCAGATCTAGTGATGAAGAGTCCACACCAGCAAATCATAGGTTTTCCAAAGCAGATGGGTATCATGATGTTCCCCCTCCTATAATAAGAAACTTCCTAACCCCAAGAGTTGGCATATCATTTACAGGTCTAGATGAATATGCCATTAGAAAGAAAATCATTGAGTCAAAAACAACTGAGCTTAATGCTGACACTAGTAAATCTAAAAAAAACTAGTGAGACTGGTAGGAAATACAAATATGAAGAAAATGTAGAAAAACCTAAGTCAGTCAATGAATCAGTGTGTCTACAAAATAACATTTCTTTATATTTATTTATTTATAAACTTTATAAATAAAACTTTCAATAATTACTTTATAAATTAGTTTTATAACTTAACTAACCACTTGTATAATGTATATTATTATGTTTACATAATTGTAACATCCTTTCCAACATATGAAAATATAGATTCGAATTTATATATGTGTATATTTATTTTATAAACTTATAAAATAAATCTAAGTGGTGATTAACTATATAACAGTTATATAAAATATGAAAGGAATAATTTGAAGAGTTTAGGGTTTATAAAAGACCTTAGGAAGATGAATGAAGATGATATTGTCGGTAACCCCTAATCATTTCACTTCATACCATGGTACACGAATTCAAGAAGAAAATAATAGAGAAGTTGGAAGAAGTTTAGAGAGAGAAACAAGAGAGAGAAAGTAGAGAGAAAAACAAGAATGGTTGATTACTAGTGAAAATTACAAAGTGAACCAACACCCTCTCCATCCTTGGAGAGGGGTATTTATAGTTAAACCATGAGGCTTACATGCCTATGGTATTTCTACAGGCCAGGCTTGGGATTACTTGGGCTTACGCCCGATACACATGACCGATTAGCTTACACAAACGAGCCCGTTTACCCGTTCTAGCCTATTACAACATTACATAATTGAATGACCAAGACCTAATATTCTTAATGAACGAACTTCCTTGTTCGACTCAATATTTGAGGCTAACAATCTCCCCCGAAGTGAGTTCATTGTGACACTCCTTCGTGAGATCAATGAGATTGATTTTGTCGTTAAGCTCTTGTGATCTTTGTCCCTGTCTACGTTGTAGGCTTGTTCCTTTATGCTATGTGATCTTTGATCTTGAGCCTTTTTTATTGTCTTTCGACTTCATCTTTACGTCCGAGATCTTTAAACCTTTATCCTTTAGTCTTGATCGTCTTTGCCGCCTTGCGATCTTGTGTCTTGATCAACATGCTCATACTTTGCATCATCTTGAAAGCTTGCTAACAATCTCCCTTGATAATCATTGTCTTGATAATCTTGATATCTTAAAGGAAGATCCTAAATATCAGAGTTTGTGGAAGTCTTTGTCTTTAAATCTTGAGCTTTCTTGATTCTTGAATCTTAATGCTTATAGTATGTCTTTGTAGTTTGAGCTTGAGCATGTGGTAATGAATCCTAATTCAGCTGGAATGGGATACCGCCACCACCGTATAACCTGCAAGTTTATGTTAATGATAATCGATAGATATGGACGAGAGTGTCTTTGTCACTTTGTCGAATAAGGTTGCAATAACCACGGTTCCTCGTTAATCAGTATAAATACTACATGTGATCAGATAGAATTCAAATGAATCTTCTTGACAGGGTTTCACAGTTGCACTAGCTGTTCTCATTACCGAAGCATCTCAAAGCAGAAAACATGGTAAGAGTGAATCAGATAGTTACTATCTTTCTGATTAAACTGTCAATTCATTTTACAGGAACAAGTTTGATTCATATAGAATCGCACCATCATTTCTTTCTAGTTGACACAAGTTTGATTCATATAGAATTGCACAAGTCAGCTACCAAGAGCTTGTTTAATGTTGGCTCAAGCAGGATGTCCATCTTCACTGTGAATACTTAAGTATCACTCAGATGTTCTGGCAATATCACAAGGATAATGTGTAGGACTCTTGTTAACAGCTTGTAAACGTATTGTTGTTCAACAAGTGTTTGTAATGGAATGTGTCCTAATGAGATTTGTTTTATTGATCTCTTGGCTCTAGACTCGATTAGTGTGTTTTGGTTTTAGTACTCAGAGGTTGGAGCAGACTACCACCTATTTAATATCAACTATCTTGGAGTGAGAAAGTCAATAGAAGTCGTGTGTATCTCCGTGACAAATGAGACAAGTTTCTGTTAAGAGAACCCCGAATGGCTGGGGAGGGTTATGCATTGCATCACTGGGTCCAAGATGTCATCTTCAATATCAGAATTCATCTTTGTGAAAACAGATAGATTATGTATTGACCCGGTTTCTGCCTAAAGTATAAGGAGGGCTTCTTTGTTTTCACCCTTTATCCATACATTTATTTTTCATTCTTTAACCCCTTCAATGCTTACCAAGACGTCATTACTAACACCTTGTTGTGATTGTTCCAATGTTAGCTCAATCTTAGTCGGCATTATTCTCTTATTCTCATTCATCTCTAATCATACCTAAGGACTGCTATTTCTAACTATGAAGTGTCCTTGGGTAGATCCCTCTGGCTCTGGTTGGATCATAGGACTTAATACATAACCTAACCACCTTATGACTTCAGAATCGTCGTGAATTAAGATGTTGTTGGGTATGAGATCGTAACCATAAAACCTTTTTCTAAAGAGTATAAACATCACTTTGAGTCGATTAGATCACTTATTATTTTCAAGTTCACATTTTAATTACATTTCTCCCCTTATTTTAAATACTAATTCACTTAGTTTTTGAAATACCTTGTGATTAAAATTTGTCATGAAAATTCCGTGGAGAAACATATTAGCATGAATTATATGGAACATTAACTTGCTCCCCCTTAATTTTACATATGTTTGACACTAAAAAAATGATACCAAGTTGTAAAATGAATATAAAATTAAGGGTTAGCATTGTTGAGCACACAATTTTAAAAGATTATGAATTGTAATTGAAGAATTCTTGAAAAATTATGCTCAACCACTAAATCATCTTATAACATATAATCTATTAAGTAGTCATTATTATTACTGAGTTGTTATTTAGACTTTTATAATGTTTTAAATACATAAATATTGTCATGTTATGATGTATCCAAAATTATTAAAACCTTGTTTTTCAAAAAACTCCCCCTTAAACATTGACTCATTTTGAAAATGACACCAAATGTAGAATAATTGTCGTGTAAAACTTGATGAGGGATGGAGAAAGATTATGAATCGTCAGTGAGAAATTCTTAAAAAATTATGTTCAACTTTTTGAAAAACCAAATGTTAGAAGACTTCTCTTCTAACTCTAAGGATAAGCGCACTTATGCTTACACTCTCCTTTGTCGTTCGGGTCCGAGTTGCAATCTAAGAGTGATTACAAGTCATAAAGAAAACGAGAAACGACATGTTTTAAAAGCATTTGAAACTCCTGTTCTAACTTCATTTACATGCCTGTGTCGATGTTAATCAACATTTCTAGGTATGTAAATGTTATCGATTTCAAGAGACAGGTCGAGAAGAATCTTTTTGTGAAACGTTTTCTGATATTTTAATTTTGTAATTTTCTTTTTGAAATTTTATATTTTTGTATATTTCTTTTTGAAAAATATGTACATGTTGATGTTTAATGAAATATCAAGCAAATTCATTTGTTAGAACCTCCAGTTCAGCTGGAGTCAAACATCACATACCAATTCGTCTGACTAGATACTTAAACCTATCTTCGGGTAAGGCTTTAGTGAACATATCAGCTAATTGGTATTCAGTTCTGACAAAGTACAATTCAATTATACCGTTTTTAACATGTTCCTTAATGAAATGATATCGAGTATGGATATGCTTGGTACGGGAGTGATGTATGGGGTTGCACGAGATTGCTATGGCTGACTGAGAGTCGCAGTACAATGGTATTTTGTTGTAGTTGAAGCCATAATCTTGAAGTTGTATCCTTATCCACATTACTTAAGCACAACTTGCAGATAACGCCACGTACTCAGCCTCTGCTGATGACATTGCAGTACAGTCCTACTTTTTTTACATCCAGCTGACTAACTTATCACCTAGGAACTGTATTCCTCCAAAAGTGCTTTTGCGAGTATCAACGCATCCGCCATAGTCAGCATCTGAAAAAGCTATTAGTTCAAAGCCAGAATCCTTCAGATACCAGAGTCCCATGTTAATGGTACCCCTTAAGTATCAAAAGATCCTTTTAACCTCTTTGAGGTGTTTTTTAGTTGGTCTTGCTTGATATCTTGCACAATAGCATACTGCTTGCACTATGTCTAGTCTACTAGATGTCAGATACATGAGTGACGCGATTTTACTACGGTAGTCAGTTTGGTCTACGAGTGTACCACTCAAGTCTGTATCTAATTTAGGTTTCATAGCCATTGGTGTACCAATGCTTTGTCCTTTTTCTATTCCATATTTTTTAAGTATTTCATTTCTCCCATTAAGGACATCTCAAATCTACTATGCATTAATTTTTCAAATCGTTTAGAAAATTTAGGGTTTGTAGACCCAAAAATAATGTCATCAACGTAAATTTGTACACGTAGAATGTCCTCCCTCAAATCGTTTTAGAAAGTTAGGTTTCTTAGACCCAAAAAATAATGTCATCAACGTAAATTTACACAAGTTGAATGCCTTCCCCGTATCTTATTGTGAAGAGAGTAGGGTCAATGGTACCTTTAGTAAATCCTTTGGACATCAGGAAATTTGAGAGTTCGTCATACCATGCTCTTGGAGCTTGTTTCAATCCATATAGAGCTTTCCTTAGACGGTTTACTTTCTCTAGATGATCAGGATCAACGAACCCATCTGGTTGTGCAACATAAACCTCCTCCTTCAATGGACCATTAAGAAATGTCGTTTTTACGTCTATTTGATAAATTAGAAAAGACTTGTGTACAGCGTAGGCGATGAAAATACGAACAGCTTCCAAACGAGCAACTAGAACAAATGATTCCTCGAAATCAATACCCTCTTCCTGAGCATAACCCTTAGCTACAAGTCGTGCCTTATTGCAAAATAAAATTTGGTCTTCATCCTTTTTGTTCTTCCATAGCCACTTTAGCTTGATTACGTTCTTGCCAAAGGGTTTGTCGATGAGTTCCTAGACTCGGAGTCTGTCAAACCAATGAAGCTCTTCCTGCATTGCTTCTATCCATGCAGAATCAGCCATTGCTTCCTTAATGTTTTTTAGTTCTACAGTACTCACGGTGAGTGTGGACATACACATTTCAGGATCGGTTTCAAGGTGTTGTCTTGTTTGCACTGGCTTGGATGGATTTCCATGAACTTGAGTTAACGGGTGATCTTTTGTCCATTGGTATTCGGAATCTTATAGTTGATTGAAGGTATGCAAATTTGAATAACCAATATTGCGCGAGGAAGACTCAACAACTTCTTGTACCGGTGTACAAAAAGGATTGGTAAATTCATGTTGTGTATCTTCTGCTTGATTATCGTTGTTTTCCTTAGCATGAACATTTGTAGAAGTTGATGGTTCTGATGTAGGGTGAATATTCATTGTAGGTAGTGTGACTTGTTGAGCAGAATTGTCTGTGAGAGAAGAAGACTTGTTGACACAAGAAGTACACGCATTGAAAAATTCATGGTACAGAGGTCCGAATAGTAGATCCAACTCTTGTTGTGATGGAACTGTTGTATCTGCTGAAGAAGAAACATTTTGTAGTTGTAGAACGGGGTCAGAGTTGTCATAATTTGACGCCTTTTATCGTTGTAGAATGAGGCCTAAAGTGTCAGTAGCAACAGACGTCTTTGATATCTCTTTGATCTCATCAAATCTGAGATGTATGGATTCAACTATTAATCTTGTTCTCTTATTGTAAACACGATATCCCTTTGACTGAATGGAGTATCCCACCAGAATGCATGGATCCCCTTTTTCTTTCATCTTATCCAAATTTCCACCATCTTTGGTTAGGTAACAAGTGCAACCAAAAATGTAAAGGTGTTTAATTGAAGGTTTCCTGTCATTGATGATGTGATATGCCATTTTCTTATGTATCAGGATGATGATAGGTCTGTTTTGAGTATTGCATGCGGTTGCAATCGCTTCAGCCCAAAAGAACAAAGGAAGTTTAACAACTAAAAGCATCGTTCGAGCAGCCTCAACCATAGTACGGTTTCATCTTTTGAAAATGCCGTTTTGTTCAGGTGTTCGAGGAGTAGAAGTTTGATGCTCAATTCCTTCTTCTTTGAAGAATGCATTAAGTGTCTTGTTTAAGAACTCTGTGCCTCTGTCAGTTCGAATAGAAATTATTGAGGCTTGAAGATTTTGTTGAATCATTATGAGGAAATCTTTTAGAACTTCTGGTGTTTCATCCTTGGATCTTAGAAATAAAGTCCAAGTATATCTGGAGTAGTCGTCTATGATTACCAGAATATATTTCTTCCCATTTATGCTAGTAACCCGCATTGGACCACATAAGTCCATATAAAGCAAATTTAACCGTCCTTTTGAACTTGGAACAGCCTTTGGCTTGAATGAACAAGTTCGTTTTGCTTTACTCACTTCACAAGAGGAACATAGTTGATCCTTAACATACTTCAGTTTTGGTAAACCAATCACAACATCTTTCTTTGAAAGCAAGTTGATGTAGTCGAAGTTGAGAACCATGCTTGAGTTGGAGATGCTTTAGCCATGAGACAGATTGGAGCTGATGAAGTTGTTTCTTGAAGAGAAATTGTATAGAGATCAGTTCCACGATTACCGGTTAGTAAGTCGTTTCCCTGAAGATCTCTAACAAAACA
>BQNB010029419.1:0-22162 GCA_026074375.1 Tanacetum coccineum | reverse complement strand
CTAACTTGCTTTCCACGCTCCAATTATTCCAACCCGTACAATCCTTCAATGATTGGCACATCATTATTAGCCGTTAGATCACTATGTAGCTCACACGGATTGCCAGCGTGGCAATCCGTGATTGAGACACCTTGTGTTTCTTTTAGGCATAATTTAGTGTAAGAAAATGAGTCCCCTTGTGCTTCTTTGTCATAGCCACGAGTAAGCCTTTGCTTGTGAGGTAATGAAACATAAGCAGTGACTTAATTAGCCCCCTTTATAACTGTAAAACGGGTAAATTAGATTTAAACTTTGAGCTTTTTGCAAGATTGGTCCCTGTGGTTGGTTTATAAAAGAGTAAGGTAAAAGGACTTTGGAAAATTGGCAGGAATGGCCCTTGTGGTTTTATAAAAAGGTATTGGGCTAGGGATTTTAGGCTTTGGTTATGGGCTTTTGATCCGGGTATGGTATTTAAGGTTTAAGGAGCCCATTAAGCCTTAGGGACCAATATGGTAACTTTCTGAAACTTGGAGGGTTGATTTGAAACATTTTGAGGTTTTGTCTTTTATGGGTTGACTTTGTTGACCCATAGTTGACTGAGAGTTGACTTTCTTTGGCTTTGGCTTTGAATCTTTGGCTTCTCTTGTGCTCTTCCGTTCTCGTGCCCGTGTTTGCCCGTTTTTGACGGTTTTCTTGTGATTTTTGTCTTATCCGTACCTGCATACACAAAACACAAAAACAAGCATATCTTTGCCATTTTTAGTTTGTTTTGGGTCATTTAGGGTCATTTTTTGGTATAAACAGATATGTGTATTTTACACTTATCAAAATTCCCCAAACTAAACGATTGCGTGTCCTCACGCAATATTACATGCCTTATAACCAAATATCTCAAAACTTCCCCAAACTAAACCTTTGAAAAGTAGCAAAGATTTTTGTTGAGAGAGCTAAGAGATCACAAGTTATAAAACACCCGATTTCCCATTTTCAAAGATTTTTTATTTTTTATTTTTTTATGATTTTTCTTAATAATTAACTACCTAACTACAACTTATTCTTGTGTTGACATAATGTATTGTTTTCATTACCTTGTGGTAACTTTAAGGATCATGGAACAAAAAGCACATTTAAGTGTCTAAAAGATAATTTCGTCATTCCCGATTTTTCACCTTTCCCATGCTAAGCTTAAAAATAAGATCACCGTTGAGTACGAGCTAAGATGCTAAGACTACTTATAATTACAACTTGTGAATTTCTCTTCCCGACATAAATCATATATTTAGGTGTGTGTGTTCAAATTAATTTAGACCATTAAATCCACATATTTAGATAGTTGAAATCCGACCAAGCTTTACACATGGGCCTTTTGGCTAATATGTTAATCACTTAGTAAGATCACAACTCAAAGCAAACAAAAACCTCCTTAGGTAAGACATCGTTGGTTCACTTGCCCCATGAATGACTTTCTTCTTTAACATCCCACCGTCATCGGGTAAGTGCTAAGGCTTTTGACACCCCATCCGGAGAATAATAATCGAGAATCATGAACTTCTGATGAAAAAGCCTTGTAGACTTTTGCAAACCTTAGTTCAAGAGAATACCTTGGTTTTAGAGAATGAAATATTTACTATTTATTTTCTAACTTGCAACATTATTATTACTATTTATATTATTAGGCTAAGAACTGGTATCACTTTTCTTTCGACGACACATCGGCCACGCCTCCGACAAGAGTTTGTATACTTATTATGATACCAACCTTAAATATACAACCTCCATCCTTTCTTTCGATGTCACATCGGGAGCAAACCGACAAATGCCCATGCACTTTATTGCGATGGAGTTTGTATATTAATTATTAACACTAAGGATTTATAACTTGCATCCTTTTTATTTACCAACTACATTTTTATAGAATTTTTTTTATATTAATTAATTCAACACATTATTTTTGCAAATAGAAAAATTTCATTTTAGAAAACCAAAGTATAAACTTGAACTAAAATTCTTATTTACAAATGATGTTTGACTTCATCATTGATAAAGCTTTTTCTCTGAATATGTTGATTAGACTTTTAAGAGCAAAACTCTAATTTGTTAAAATTAAAAAGAACACGTATAATTAATCATTTTAAGAACTCTGGGGAAGAAAAACCACAAGTTATTCTTATAAGTCTTTAAGTTTTCCAAATAAACTTTGTTTAGCATCCTAACTCGTAAACAACACTATCATTTCTCATTCTTTGCAATTTAAAATTTCTAATAAAGAAATTCGCAAATACTTAGCCTATATAAAATCCAACTCGACATATTTAAAATCTACTTGAGATTAGTACAAGTCTTCATTTACTAATGATTTCAAGTCTAGCATGTTTAAAGTCTACATGAGACTAGCACAAACTATCATCATTAATTGTTAAGGGAGAAAGCTAGAACTCTACACGTTCGATCGGGTCAAAAATTACTTCTTATTCTTACCAACGGAAAACCTACATTTTTGTCTTAACACTTATTATTATATATATATATATTTTTTTTAAATATTTTTTTTATATATATTTTTTTCTACAAATAAGAACTTAAAAATTTAAAATTTTTGCTATTTTTGCGGGAAAACGGGTACGTGAGAACAAAACAATAAGCAGGTAACATCAAATCGATATATTCCCTCCCCAAACTAAAACAAAGCATTGTCCTCAATGTTTAAAGTCGGGTCTCTATGTAAATCTAACCGTTTATGAATTATGCAAAGATAAACGTGAATCGATAAGATGAAAGGATACCGGATCTCCCCAAACTAATTTCACACAAAGGATAAGAAGCAAAAATCACAACAAACAACAAACAAACAACGAAAAACGGGAAGAGGATAGCCACAACACATCACAACACATTAGTTTAGAAAATAGAAAGAAAGAAAATCGAAAAGGATAGGCATGGGGTGAACTCCCACGAAGCGGCTTGTTTTTGTTCACCGAGTCGCAAGCTCGACTCGATCCCTGAATTTAATTGTCCTTAAGGAGAGCAACACAAGAAACTTCCATTGAAAATGCCACCGGATCTAGATAAGAAAATGGAAAGGTGATGATGCCAGGGTCAAACACAGTGTCTTCACTCCCGAAGGAGAGAAATGAAGAAAGAAAGAGAATGAAGGTCAAATCTAAAACAAGGGTGGTATGGGTGGGTAAAATATCGGCCATAAAATCATGAGATTTAAAAACACCCTTAAACACTTTCGTTATCGAAATACCCGCTTCGGGTTCAAAACATTTCTCAACATCCGGTGGTTCCGGTGGAGGACTGGGAATTGACGGATCATCTTGGTGGTCAAGGTTAGGTAACTCATGATCTTCATCTTCGGAATCATCATTTTCAACACCTTGTGGAATTAAATCATCTGAAACAAGGAAAATATCGATCTTTTCTTGAGCGGGGGGGGGGACTCACTTTCTCAACGGAGGATAGGAGATACGGGAAGACACTCAATAACTGAACTTTGATTAGCATGAATATTTTCCTGTGACTGGGAAGTTGAAATATCACAAAGCACTGTCATAAGACTAAGATATTCCTCAAATTCATGATCATTCCCCGAGGGAAGTGTTAAAAGTTCACCGACGAACTTATGGTGAAGAGGATCACTCCTTGGAGATAAAGTAATTGAGGATTCATTTTGTTCTGGTTCATGATCGGAAATCTCTTCGGCAGCGAGATTATGGGAATCATCATCACTAAGCAGATTATCAAGAAAAGTTACGTCTCCTTCTGAATCGAAATAACCTTCCTCTACATTAGAAGAAACTTCCATAGCTAGAAAGGCATCGATCTCATCAATATAGTCTTCTGGAGCAAAACACTCAACCTTATCGGACAAAGGCGTGTTAAGTAAAACTGGCTCATCGGAAACGTTGGAATTCTTGATCTCGACATCTTCTTTCATTTCATCAAAAAGAGGATTTATGGTGCTAGATTTGAAATTGTCATCAAATTCAAAAAGAGGATTTGAGTAAACTTGAAAATTCTCCTCATGCAAGTCCTTCTTAAGAGTTGAATCATCATTACCCGGTGGTAACGAGTCAAGAGGAGCAAGTTCATCGGCGAACTTCTCAAAATTATCACTAGTCTTTATCGGAGAAGAACTAGGAGAAGGATCATCAGATTGAGTAGTGGTACTGCCACTAAACGGATCATCTTTTGAGAAATCGATTACAGAGATGGCGTGAACAAAATGCTTATTTTTTTTTCTCAGATTTATCAGCATAATAAACAAGGTCTTCCTTTCCTACTCTTAAAGTCAATGTTTCTTCGTACAAATCAATGAGAGCTTTTGCGGTACGAAGGAAAGGTCTTCCTAAAATAATAGGCACTCTCGGGTCAGGTTCAAAATTAACCACCACAAAATCCGTAAGAAAACTGAAACCATCAACTCTAACTACAACATCCTCGGCTATGCCCATTGAGTGAGTAATGGAACGATTAGCAAGCTCGAGTGTCATCCGAGTAGGAGTCAACACTTCAAGCCCAAGTTTCTTGTAGATAGAATAAGGTAAAAGGTTAATGCTAGCTCCGGAATCAGCTAAAGCACTAGTTCTATTGAGCTCTTGTAAAGCACATGGGATAAGAAATTTTCCTAGATCTTCTAGCTTCTCGGGAACTTTGTTCATGATGATAGCAGAACATTCAACATTCACAGTTGTGATGGCGATCTCTTCGAGTTTCTCTTTTGTTCTTAGCACGATGCTTAACCATTGATGTACTTCGGCATTTCGACAAGTGCATCTTTAATCCAATCTCTAACTGGGAGTTGTTTTGAAAATAGTCAAAAAACCGGCTATGTCGAGCACTTGGTTTATCGTACTCTCTAACTTTCATCCTCTCGGGATATGGAAGTTTAGATTGATACGACATTGGTTTTGGAGAATTGGGATCTTGAATTTTAACATTAACGGTTTTCTTTGCTTTTGGTTTTGGGATTTCAATGAAAGTGGAATCTTCTTCCTCTGGAGGTGGGACTTGTGCGGTATTTTCCAAATTTGGATTTTGCACTTTTTCCGTTGATGTCTCCGGGTTTTGTTCGGGTTCTTTTAAAGGAATAGAAACAACGGGTGTAGGAACAAGAGGAGTCAAAGGTCCTTCTAAAGTCTTACCGCTTCTTGTGGTGATATCATTAATTTGCTGACGAGGGTTAGTCACGGTTTGACTTGGAAGAGTTCCTGAATTCGAAGTAGAGGCGGAATCTTTGAAATTATTACAAAGATTTGTCAACAAACTTGTAACATTAGCCATTTGATTTTGCAAATTTTAACCTTGATTTTGAACATTCTCCCTCAAACGCATCGTTTGCCTTGACGTAGTTTTCAAAATCCATTTTCGAAACACCTTGGATTTGGGGCGTAGGAGCTTGATATGGTGGAACTTGGTAAACCGGTGGTTGATTGGTTGGTGGTTGAAAAACTTGACCTTGATTGTTTTGATGGTGTTGAGTGAAATTGTTTCCAGGGTTTTGATTCGAATTGTTTCCTTGATATCGGCTTTGGTTTCCTTGGTTACTTTGAACATTAAAACCGGGTGGTCTCATCTGATTTGACAAATTAGGAGGATTCCTTTGAACAAAGTTGCCAACAGCGGCGGTTTGTTGGAATTGATTAATGTTGTCATGAAAAACGGGAAATTCATTCCTTGTTAACGGACAATTGCTGAAATTATGGTTTGAACCACATGTGACACAAACTTCCTCGACTGCTTTGACGGTAGCAGGAGTCGTAACATTCTTTTCACTAATCATCTTTTCTAATCGGCTCATTCGAATATCTATTTTGTCTTCAAGAGAAGCGGCGAGTTGTTGGAATTCAAAAGAATTAGAAGGTGTAGAAGTAGAAAGATGAGCATTCGTACTCACTCTTGGTTCAATTGCACGACTTCTTGAATAACGAACCTTAGATTTACTCTCAATAATGATAAACATACGCAGGCATGTTATCTAGGAAAATTGCCACCCGCGACGAATCTATATGCATCTTATCATGGTACAAGGAATTGTAGAATGTATCAAGTTGGTGTAATTCCGAGTAACCATGATGAGGACATTGACGAAGAAGTTCTTTGAAACGTTCCCATGCTTTGTTGAAGGTTTCATTCGGTTCTTGGTAGAAAGTAGTGATTTTGTTTCGAAGGTAAGTTGTTTTCGAAGGTGGAAAGAATTGGTTTATGAATTTCGAGACAAGATCATCCCACGTTAGAATTGATCTAGGAGGTTCCTTATCTAACCAATCTCGGACTTCACCGTCTAGAGAGAAAGGAAAAAGCAAAAGCTTAATCAAAGTGTTCGGAACTTCGGGATGTCTAAACGTTGAAGTGACCTTGTTGAAAAATCAAAGATGATTATGAGAGTCTTGTCTACCCGTGAACTTATTACTTAGCACAAGGTTGATCAAAGGTTGTTTAAGCTCAAAATTATTTGCATTTATCGGTGGAACAA
The DNA here is from genome assembly GCA_026074375.1 of Tanacetum coccineum. Classification (NCBI taxonomy): domain Eukaryota; kingdom Viridiplantae; phylum Streptophyta; class Magnoliopsida; order Asterales; family Asteraceae; genus Tanacetum; species Tanacetum coccineum. The sequence goes on along the minus strand of BQNB010029419.1, from coordinate 15,705 downwards.
CAATGGCATACTCCGTATCCCCTCGATGAGCTTGTTACATCTGAGCATGGTTCGATTGTCGGCATTGGAAAAACTGGGTTCCTCACAAATAACGTTGTTAATTTTTGTTGTCGACGAATTTCGATTACGAGCTTGCGATCCGAGTGCGCATGCACTAAAAATTAAAGAATTAACACGCAAACAAAAAATTCCATATTTTACTTTTTTTTAGCAATCTATTTTTAAAGATACACGGAAGACAACTTAAAACCAAATAATCAACTTACTTCATGGTAACTCTTAAAAATTTCGTTTTAAGGTGAGCCGTACTTCGTAAGTGACTCAAATGACAAGTTTTTGAATCTTTGGGTCGATTTGGGAACTTTTCAAGTTCACCGGAAAAACGTCCTTCATTTTGATAATACCTCAATTGAAGGTATTATATGTTGGTGTTCTTTTACCAACTTTGTGTATTTTATTTCTTTTTTAAAGGACAATTTTTTTATATTTTTGATTTTTTTTATGTTTTTATGATAATTATACTAAAAAGAAAAAGAAAATATTTTTTTACTTTTTATATTTTTATATTTTTTTTTTGGATTTTTGAAATATTTAACAAAAATGAAACTTTCGAGGACGAAAGGATCTTCAAACCAAATCAACAAACGTAAAACAAAGGAATCTTAAACACAAGTCCCCGGCAACGGCGCCAAAAACTTGATGTGTGATAAAATAGGCTAATAAAATATACGATATATTACCACAAGAGCAGTTAAGAAAATTTCCTAAGGAAAATTCACTCTTAAAAGATATATATATATAATATAATACGTATATTTAACCGGGAAGTATGATCACCCGGGTCGTTTCCCCAACGAATTGTGAAATTGAAACCACGTTTTAGCTCGGATTATGATTTGAATGAGAGAAAAGATATTTTTGAGTTTCTTTAACTAATAATTAAAAACAACAATTAAAATGACCAATTAAAAGCTATTAAACACTTAAACAATTTAACGGGAGCAACTAAAAGCGACAAATAAGCAAATACACTAAAATTAACTCCTGAAAATATAAACTAAATTTCTAAACCTAAAATAGGACAAAAGAAAATTTTAAGAAAAAGAAAAACATTTTTTTGATTATTTTTGAATTTTTTTATGAATTAAAAACTATTTTAATCTAATTAAATCCTAAAAAAATAGCAAATTAAGTCCTAAAAATTTAGAAAATTTATTTTTAAACTTAGAAAAGTCTAAAATAACATAAAAACTCAGAAAACTATTTTTAACTATTTTTAAAATTAAAATCCTATTTTTAAACTTAAAATTAAAAGCTCAAAAATGAAAATAAAGATCTAAAAGGGTTGAAAATGATTTTTCTTAATGTAAAACTAAAAGTATTTATTCTAAGGCTAAAAACTATTTTTTTGTATTTTTCTGAAACTTTTTTCTATTTTTTATGATTTTTCAAAAATTAAAACTTAAGAAAAATGATTAAAAATTATCTACTTAATGAAAAATTACCAAAAAATCAGGAAAAGTCTAAAAAGTAACAAGGAAGATAAGAAAAATAAAATAAGCAACTCAGCTTATCAAATAAGCTGTGAAAACAGCTTATTATACTACGGCTTTTAAATGAAAAAGGAAAAAGAAAATGAGTATATTAAATAAATGAAAGAAGAAGAGGTTGGATGAGCTAATGTAGCACAATGGTTAAGGCGTGTGTGTTGTGAGTGTGAGGTCTTGAGTTCGAAACTGGCAAACCCCCTTTTTGCTCCTTTTTTATTTTTTTCACTTTTTATAAAAACTAAATATTGAAACTTAAAGAAAACATGTTTTTAAACAATTTTAATAAAAACCATATAAGCTGAAAGTAAATATTAAGCTCACAATAAGCTCTTAAAGTTGCTGACCTCAGAAAGTGGGCTTTTAAGCTCAATTTTGCTTGTTTCTACTAAAACAGTTGTAACAAGCTCAAATTAAGCTTAAATTACAAAGCAAGAGATGTTCTGGATAGCTTATGATGTGCTTAAGCTAGTTATGAAAAGTTATTTGAACTAAAAACACATTAAGCTAACTGAAATTGATGAACAAAGAAGCAAATTCAGGTAAAAAATAAAAAAAACTTAAAATTAAGCTAAGCTATTAAGAGCTATAAGCTATTACCTAACCTGAGCTTTTGCTAACTTATCAAAACACTATTAGACTATTGATTCAAGTGATAAAAACAACTATTATAAGCTAAGAAATCCAAATTTAAAGCATTAAGCTAACTCTACTGTTTTTGGTCTTTTTAAGAATTTTATGAACTTTTGACAGCAAATTTAACTAAGAGATTAAGCTAGAAAATGAAACCTAAGACTCAATCTATATTAAGCTATATGAAAACTCAAATCCTACTAAGTTTGATAAGCTAAATCCTACAATTACTAATCTAAATGAAGCCAAGTAGTCAGCAGTAGTAACTGAGGTTACTACTGCCTATGCAACTAATGAAAAGGGCAAGGAACAAATGCAGGTATCCTAGAGGGGTAACTTGCACTTAGATACTCTACTTGAGTATGGCTAAACACAAATCAAGCACAAACCAAGCCTTAAGTAGCTTGGTTCAAATTTTGCACAAGTGAAAATACTATGAAAAATTCCCCTGGTGCAGACACAAGTAAATTAAGCTCTAACTTTTTGAAATTTGTAATCTAACTTTTAAAAACAACTTTTCTACTGGTTTTGCATGATAATTAAACTATCTCAAAAACTTTTATCAATTTCCTTTGACTTTTGGTGGTCAAACAAGCTTAAACCAAACACCCCTTTAACTTGTGACAGATTTGATTAAGCTTATTATATTAAGATCTAATGATCTAATTCTAATTACCAGATAACTAACAGCTTTTAACAAGCTTAACAAACATTTTTCATTAATCTACTTAAGCTTAATCTAGAATCTAAGCTATGCTAACTAACTTTTTTTTTGTTTTTGTAGATTTTAAGACAAATTAAGCACTAATCTAGATTCTAACTATACTAAGCTAAAACAGATGGTTTATAAGCACTAATTAACAAATTAAAACACAAATAAGCAATAAGAAAACAGATAAGCACTTTCTAATAAGCAAATAAGCAAGTAACTATTATTAAGCTAGATAGATGAAAAGTACTTGAAATTAAAAGATCAATGGATTAAATGAAAGACTTACAATAAGCTTCAGCTTAACAGAAGCTATTAGCTCAATATTCAGCTACAAGCTCTAGCTTATCCTATTGGATAAGCTAGTAAAAGTCATTGGGATTCCTTCCATGATTGAATCCCCTTCCAAAGCTTAAAATCCAATAGATAAGGTGTTTAAACTGATTTATTATGTTTAAGTAGATTAAAAGAACTTATTAACTCTATTATGTACGGTAGCTCTCTAGATAACGCACAAAGAAGTGGAAGAGCGGGTAAGCGCGAAGCATTTTAAAAACCTTCTCCTTTTGAGTCGAATTTTTCAGGATCGACCCTCCTTATACCTCTCTTTTAGTTTGTTAACTAAAGATGGGCCAAAACGACAATTAACAATCGGTAATTTTTAATATTTAAAGAAAATAAAAGTGTAAAATATTTTTGTATTTTTATAATAAGAAGAAAATATTCACAATTAAAAGCGATAACTTCACGAGGAAGGGTCTTCAAACACTAATCTTCGAACGAAACACGATAATCGTAACACACCTCCCCGTCAACGGCGTCAAAAATTGGTTACTAGTTACTTAGCCTATATATAATTAAATATATATTCTAAATACCCAATAGCAATAATAGTATAAGATAAGTATTCCGTGAGGATTCTAGAAGATTACTTTTATCCAAAGTAAAATTCAAAATCTTCCCGAGTCGTATCCCGACGAGGTGCGAATTAAAAATCGGTTAAGTTCGTGATCACTTGTTTGAATAATCAAGATTTTGATTTGGTTTTCTATTTCTACAAATATAAATGCAAAAACATAAAAAGGAAAGCAACAATTAAGACAATTAAAAATTAAAGCTAAAAAAACGATAACGGAAATCTTAAAACGCGACTAAGTAAGCAACTAAATCAAATTTTACCCCTACAAATGTTTTTTCATTATTTATAAATCCTAAATGACTAAAAATATTTTTCAAAAAAAGAATTATATTTTTTTGATTTATATTTTATTTATTATGAATTAAAAAACTAATTTAATCTAAAAAATTGATTAAAAATACTAAACTAAATTGGAAAAATCTAAAAAATTAATGGAAATTACTTTGAACAGTTTAAGACTTAAGAAAAATAAAATGGACCAACCACCTTAAACCAGCTTATCTTAATAAGCTGGAAATAAGCCCAAAAGGGTTGAATGCTTATTAAAGAAAAACGTGTATAAAGAATTAATGATGTAGATGTATAAATGAAAAAGTCCTAAGGGAAGTTGGTTAAGTGAGTGTGTGTTGAGGCGTTGGTATGTTAAAGGGGAGGTCACAGGTTCGAAACCTGTGGCCACCATTTTTGACAAAACCTTTTTTTTATTTTTCTTTTTAAAAAGATAATTTATAAGAGAAAATAAGACACTTTTGTAAAACAACTTTTTCTTAAACTTGTAAATAAGACAAGATTAAGCTTAAACAATATGACAGATTATAGCTAAACTAACTAATGACTTTTAAGCTAAACTTTTTGCAAATTTTTAGACTAAATAAGCAACTTTAAATTAAATAAGCTGAAAACTAACGACTACTAAGATCTAATAAGCAAATGTGACCACAAAATGAGCTTAAAAGCTCTTTAAAGCTGAAATGGATTATGAATTAAACAAGTAGTTTTTAGAAGAGAAAATGGCTAATTTTGAGCTTAAATTTAGATCTAATAAGCACTTTGAAATCAGTTGTAAAGTGAAAACAGATGAGGTTTATCTTCCAAAATAACACATAAAAGCAGTTTTTAAGAAAATTGGCTTAATATTAAGCTATAAAAGAGAACTTAAAAACTAACAGACTAACAACAATACTTATTATTTTTTTTATCAAGTTTTAGAAAAGACAAATTGGCTTTTTCAGCCCTAGATTTAAGCTACTAAAAGAGAATTTAAAAACTCAAAAGCTAAAAACAGATCAAGCTTGATGCATAATGAGCTTATTTTATCAAATTCAGACTTTAAATCAAACTTAATCTACTCTAATTAAGCTAATGAAAACTGACTTTTAAAACTTTGAAGACACTAAAACAGTTTGACTTAAAACCAAAATGGAAATTGTACTCTTATCCTATCTTACTTCTACTGCATCATGATACTCTAACAAGCATGACATCAACATAAAATTGCTGCTAAACAAGATCCAACCAAATAAGCTGCTATGACAAGCTTAAAACTCACAGATTCAAACCATGATTAGAACAAACCTTAAACTTGAATTTTAGACCTTAAAAACTTATTTAAACTAACTAATAGACTAATTTAAAGCTTGTCAAAAATGATTGAAAGGTCAAAATCAATCCAGCAGTACTAACTTAAGTTAGTACTGCTTGACCCAAACACCCCTTTAAAATTGATTTTTCAATTTTCACACTACAAAAGACTTGATTAATCATATATTATTGAAAATAGATAACTCTTAATGATATTAGATGACATTTAAGCACAAAGCATGGAAAAATAAGCACTATCTAATAATCTATGATATTAAGCAGTTTTAACTAAGCAAGTTGACAGAATCAAAATAAGCTCTAATTAAACTAAAACAAAGCCATAAACTAGCATATTAAACTATATTAGAACTAAATAAGCACAAACAAGTAGCTATAAGCAAGCAATAAGCAATGATTAAACAGGAATAAGCAAAACAGACATTAAGCTTTAAAGAGAGAAAAGGGAGAAGTACCTTTGTCCCAGCTAAACAGGGATTATAAAAGGCTCAAAAGAGCTTATCTACTAAGCTCCAGCTTGTTTAGAACAAGCTGGTGAGGTCCATAAGCCCGTCCCGTATTGGCTTATCATCCATAAAACAAGCTGAGGTATTATTTGAGAGTGGATTTGTGAATAAAACTAAGACAAATTATGAGATTTGTTAACTTAAAGGTATATTAGAGCTTATCTAAAAAACATTGAACACATTTGCATAAGTTGTGCAAAACAGAATTGGAAATAGGATTATGAATAAACTTGCAATTTTATTAATAACTTGAAATGTTTACAAAGCTTTAAAATGGAAAATACTGAATTTAAAAGACGAAGAAGCTGTAAATAAAACTTAAAGTAAAATTATACTACCCCTAAGCTAATCCTAAAATCTAACGAGTACAAATGTGAAAATCTCTTCTCTATTTATAGAATCCATGTGTGTTTGTTGTGTGAGAGGCTTGAAGAGTGCTCTCCAATCTTTAATCATAGCCTTTCATCAAACCGCCTTAATCATATGAATCAATTTGAGCCCTTCATTTTTGATATGTCACATCAACCAATCATTATTACCCTGCGGATTGCTAGCGTGGATGTCAGGTGTGTCGGGCGTTGTTAGGGAGGCCTTCCTTCTAGAAACACTTACAAGCGAGTGTGTGTGCTTCGGTGACTTTTACCTTGGTATGAAAATGGTGGTAAAATGTAGGGAAAGGGAAAGGCTGCAGTAAATGTTAACTGGGTAATTTGACCCGTGTTTATAAGATTGACCATGGACCAGGGTTGGGTTGGATTTGGTTTTTGGGCTTTGACTTGTTGTATTGGGCTTGGAATGGGTTATAAGAGAATGAATTGGACTTTATAGATATGTATAAGGCTTACAATTTTTAAGCTTAAGGTTTTATAGAAATACAATGCTAATGGGCTGACCCGACCCATTAGAATGGGTACGGGTTTTCCCATTAAGGATGTATATGCCTTCGGCCTCGGTTTTCCGCACGCTTTCCATTCCCGTGCTCGATTTTGTCTGTTATGCTTCGTTTTTTCTGTATTTATTGGTCATTATTGGTCTTTTTAGCTCGTTTTATTAGGTAAAAGGTATGTGTATTTAAGCATATATTCTATAATCTATATCTTGTCTAAAACATTACTTTAAAAAAAAAAGTGTTTGAAAATCACTTTGTTCCAATATGTACAGAGTTGTTGTAGTTTTGACCCAAACATGTGTTGAGCCAAATACTTTACTTCGAGTATCGAAACATACATGGACATTTTCCATTATGTACCATAATCCCATAAATCATGGCCAAAACGGTGGTTAAAGGATATATCAAATTTTATAAAAAAAGTTATAAATCCACATGTTTAATTTATGAGTTCTTTGGTTATCTTTTACCCCCTCCCTCCCCCTCCTATGAGTATCGAGTTAACAAAATTCTTAGTTAGCTTTGTGATTTTTCAAAAAGTTAGACGAAATTAACCTGGTTCATGATAAACGATGGCTGATAGATTTTTTACGGATGAAGCATGAATTTCTTAGGTTCCGAGAGGCTAGGACTTTCTTATGATGGATGGGGTCTCACTAGACGCATGTTTGGTTCAAAACTAATAATTGTCAAATTTGGTAAATATAGCGAACTAGAAGGTACCATGTACCCAAAAACAAAAACCTTTGATCAACTATTGACCCGTTTGACCCAGATTGACCCATTTTTTTATAAATTCTTGCGTTGATATATATATATATATATATATATATATATATATATATATATATATATATATATATATATATATATATACCAATCTTTTACTATGTGATTAGTGTCTTGAATTTATAGTGGCTACTTTTATAAATGGTTTAATAGAAAAAAGGCATCAGAATTTGATTTACCTAATTATTACTAATTACATAATGATGGACACGGGTCACCAATCACATTTTGACCCACAAATGGGTTACATCCGCAAAAATATAGATGAGATGAGAACATCGTGTTCAAAAATATTTTTTCAATGAATAGAAAACACCAAGCTATATAAAATTATACATCTTCACCTAATCTACTCTGTGTTCTAAAGTAAAAAAACTACTACTCCTCTATACAGCCAAAATCTGAGAAAGAAGACAACTTCTCGTCCCTAAACTATGAAACGTGTAATTGGTTGCTGAGATGGACAAAAGCTTCTTCACGGCATAGAATGGTAAGTCCACCCATTGGATGGTTGAACCCAAATTCATCTTCTGATCTACGTAACAAATCTTGGAACAAGGGTTGATCCAAGTAAGATAAAGGAACAACGAACCGTTTCTTTTGAACTTCTCCAACGTACACCGCCAAATATCCTTTCGGAATGTCTCGTTGGTTCTTGTTGTTCAGTTTAATTAGTTGTTTTGCATTGGAAACTATTGACTGCAAGCGAAAGACACCCATATTTATGGAGGGAAAAGAAGATTGTTTTCTAGAGAAGAAAGTGATACTAGTAGTTTACAAGATTGGAAGGTGTAGTTTGATGAAGATCTCAAGTGGCAGACTCGTATTTATAGTGTATACTTGTGGATAGCAACCTAAATGGAAATTCTAAAAGGCACATGGTTTGTATAAGGTCGCCCTACTTCTCGTGAAACTTCACATGGGTCTGTTTAGTAGAGTAGACATATCAAAATATTTTTTTGTGATCTATATTTTTAATCAATATATAAAAGAACTCGGCCTACTGGTTTCTGTTAGGTCATGATCTTGACAATGGCGCAACAGTTTGGACCTACATTTGTTCTCAGTACAGCGAGAATGCACACCACTTGTATCTGTTGACCCTTTTTTTATTATGTTTAAACAGGTTTTATTTTGGAAGGTAAGTTTATTTAAGTAGTTTGCAGAGATGGAAGGTGTGGTTCAGATATAAGAGTATTGGTACTGCAAAGCTCATTGTATGGGAAAAATTATATATCATTGATATAAATTATAAAACACTTTAACGACACCTGAAATTGCTCTAATCTATATGATATGGCCAGGCATTAAGTGCATGTCTTTAAAATATCATCACTACCAAAAGGTATTGATGATGAAACAGTTGGCTGTAATATTTGGTCACATGCCATGTTGGAGAGCTGATATCATAATTTGAAACCTATGTAGGTCCAAAGTGTCGCGTTATAGTCCTGATTATGACCATTAGGCTAATTTTTTTATACAAATTGATTGAAATATATAGATATGAAAAAATATTTTGTATGTCGATTTACTAAACAAACCCATGTGAACATGACTTGAGGTAGGTCCTTATACGAACCGTAAGCCTATAAACATTTATATTTCAGTAGCTTGCTGCAAGTAAGGTACACACTTATTATAATATAGCCTGATGTTTTGAGACTCCATCAAACTAAATCTTGCCAATTCACATATTCTCTAGTAAACCAAGACTTCTTAACAGGGTGCTTTTCCGATTTCAGTCATTAGTATCTAACGCAAAACAACCCTAAGTAAACTGAAATCAAGCATCAAAGAGACGTTCCTAAAGGATACTTGGCTGTATATGTGGGAGAAGATCAAAGGAAACGGTTTGTGGTTCCTTTATCTTACTTGGATCAACCCTTGTTCCAAGAGTTGCTCCGGAGATCAGAGGAAGACTTTGGGTTTAATCATCCGATGGGAGGACTTACCATTCGTTGCCAAGCTTTTGTCCATCTTCCTAACCAATTACACATTTATAGATTCAGGACGAGAAACAATCATCTCCTACAGAGATAGGATGTTAAGGAGTATGCCAGTTTTTTGTTTTTAGAACAAGATGGTACAATAGGTGATGTTGTAAAAAGGGCTAGTCCAATTTTGGGATAATTGCATAAAAATTAGTTTGTTAGTGTATTCTCATTCATCTAATGAATAACTGCCACTCAGTTGTGACACGTTAATCTTAAAGCGTGTTTGACCATATAGCTAGCTATTAAGTCAAGAAACATTTTACAGTAATTGATTGCTATAGATGAGAAAGATTATATTTCAAAAGAAAGGGGCCAATTTTGGTACTTCACTTTTGTACAGAAAATGTGTGAGTTATTATAGTATTTCTGTAATCTATATCTTGTCTAAAACATTACTTTAAAACAAATAAAAGAAGTGTTTGAAAATCACTTTGTTCTAATATGTACAAAGTTGTTGTAGTTTTGACCCAAAATGTGTTGAGCCAAATACTTTAGTCGTTCGGAAACATACTTGGCCATTTCAATTATGTACATAATCCCATAAATCATGGGCCATAAAGGTGGTAAGGATATATCAAATTTTATTAAAAAGATATAATTCCACAAGTTTAATTTTATGATTTCTTTGGTTTTCTCCTATGAGTATCGAGTTAACAAAATTCTTAGTTAGCTTTGTGATTTTTCAAAAAGTTAGACGAAATTAACCTGGTTCATGATAAACGATGGCTGATAGATTTTTTACGGACGAAGCATGAATTTCTTAGCTTCCGAGAGGCTAGGACTTTCTTATGATGGATGGGGTCTCACTCGACGCATGTTTGGGTCAAAACTACTAGAAGTAGTTGTCAAATTTGGTAAATATAGCGAACTAGAAGGTACCATGTACGCAAAAATAAAAACCTTTGATCAACTATTGACCCGTTTGACCCACATTGACCCATTTTTTATAAATTCTTGCGTTGATATATATATACCAATCTTTTACAATGTGATTAGTGTCTTGAATTTATAGTGGCTACTTTTATAAATGGTTTAATAGAAAAAAGGCATCAGAGTTTGATTTACCTAATTATTAATTACCTAATGATGGACACGGGTCACCATTCAGTTGACCCACAAATGGGTTAATCCGCAAAAAATATAGATGAATGAGAACATCGTGTAGTCAAATATTTTTAAATGAAAACACCAAGCTATATAAAATTATACACCTTCACCTAATCTACTCTTTGTTCTAAAGTAAAAAAAACTACTACTCCGCTATACAGGCAAAATCTGAGAAAGAAGACAACTTCTCGTCCCTAAACTATGAAACGTGTAATTGGTTGCTGAGATGGACAAAAGCTTCTTCACGGCATAGAATGGTAAGTCCACCCATTGGATGGTTGAACCCAAATTCATCTTCTGATCTACGTAACAAATCTTGGAACAAGGGTTGATCCAAGTAAGATAAAGGAACAACGAACCGTTTCTTTTGAACTTCTCCAACGTACACCGCCAAATATCCTTTCGGAATGTCTCGTTGGTTCTTGTTGTTCAGTTTAATTAGTTGTTTTGCATTGGAAACTATTGACTGCAAGCGAAAGACACCCATATTTATGGAGGGAAAAGAAGATTGTTTTCTAGAGAAGAAAGTGATACTAGTAGTTTACAAGATTGGAAGGTGTAGTTTGATGAAGATCTCAAGTGGCAGACTCGTATTTATAGTGTATACTTGTGGATAGCAACCTAAATGGAAATTCTAAAAGGCACATGGTTTGTATAAGGTCGCCCTACTTCTCGTGAAACTTCACATGGGTCTGTTTAGTAGAGTAGACATATCAAAATATTTTTTTGTGATCTATATTTTTAATCAATATATAAAAGAACTCGGCCTACTGTCATAATCGACAATGGCACAACAGTTTGGACCAACATTTATTCTCAGTACAGCGAGAATGCACACCACTTGTATCTGTTGACCCTTTTTTTATTATGTTTAAACAGGTTTTATTTTGGAAGGTAAGTTTATTTAAGTAGTTTGCAGAGATGGAAGGTGTGGTTCAGATCTAAGAGTATTGGTACTGCAAAGCTCATTGTATGGGAAAAATTACATATCATTGATATAAATTATAAAACACTTTAACGACACCTGAAATTGCTCTAATCTATATGATATGGCCAGGCATTAAGTGCATGTCTTTAAAATATCATCACTACCAAAAGGTATTGATGATGAAACAGTTGGCTGTAATATTTGGTCACATGCCATGTTGGAGAGCTGATATCATAACTTGAAACCTATGTAGGTCCAAAGTGTCGCGTTATCGTCCTGATTATGACCATTAGGCTAATTTTTTTATACAAATTGATTGAAATATATAGATATGAAAAAATATTTTGTATGTCGATTTACAAAACAAACCCATGTGAACATGACATGAGGTAGGTCCTTATACGAACCGTATGCCTATTAACATTTATATTTCAGTGGCTAGCTGCAAGTATAGACACATTATAAATATAAGCCTGATGTTTGAGACCTCCATCAAACTAAACCTGCCAATTCACATATTCTCTATAAACCAGACTTCTTAACATGGGTGCTTTCCGATTTCAGTCATTAGTTTCTAACGCAAAACAACTAATTAAACTGAACAGCAAGCATCAAAGAGACGTTCCTAAAGGATACTTGGCTGTATATGTGGGAGAAGATCAAAGGAAACGGTTTGTGGTTCCTTTATCTTACTTGGATCAACCCTTGTTCCAAGAGTTGCTCCGGAGATCAGAGGAAGACTTTGGGTTTAACCATCCGATGGGAGGACTTACCATTCCTTGCCATGAAGAAGCTTTTGTCCATCTTACTAACCAATTACACATTTTATAGATTCAGGACGAGAAACAATCATCTCCTACAGAGATAGGATGTTAAGGAGTAGTGCTTTTTTGTTTTTAGAACATAGATGGTACAATAGGTGATGTTGTAAAAAGGGCTAGTCCAATTTTGGGATAATTGCATAAAAATTAGTTTGTTAGTGTATATATCTTTCCATACAAGATGTTCTCATTCATCTAATGAATCACTGCCTCAGTTGTGACACGTTAATCTTAAAGCGTGTTTGACCATATAGCTAGCTATTAAGTCAAGAAACATTTTACAGTAATTGATTGCTATAGATGAGAAAGATTATATTTCAAAAGAAAGGGGCCAATTTTGGTCCAACGGGTCATCAACAGTTGTTAAAAGTGTATTTTTATAGATACATATACCTTATACTTCACTTTTGTACAGAAAATGTGTGAGTTATTATAGTATTTCTGTAATCTATATCTTGTCTAAAACATTACTTTAAAACAAATAAAAGAAGTGTTTGAAAACCACTTTGTTCTAATATGTACAAAGTTGTTGTAGTTTTGACCCAAACATGTGTTGGTGATTTTGCGTCACCAATATGATTTAAGTGTAATGGATTGACTTAGTTAACCAATGTGTAATCGTGATAAATGTTCAACAAGTCGGGGTTGTGCGGAGTGCACACTTGTATGACGTTATTATGATTATCATTCGGGGGCGTTGCCCCCGAATCACGGGGGTCTGGGGGCAGCGCCCCTGGTAGCAGGGTCCAAGCGGCGGCAGCCCCTGCCAGGGTCCCAGGGGCAGAGCCCCTGGCTGGGGTCTAGCTAAAAACGCACTTGAAAATAAAATTCCTCTACCTCTGGTTTGTTTTTCATAACAATAAAAACATATTCTCGATTCTTAATCTGAGTTTTATTCGATTTAAGATTTAGATAGAACCATCTAAATACTTCAATCTAAAAGTGTTTCACGGCTCTCAAATTTATGTGATCATAAATTATAACAAAGATTGAAGTATCTATGATCATGACGAACGGAGAATCTGTTAAGGATATGACGAGTAGGTTCGATAAGTTGGCAAAGTTTGAAGGGAAAGACTTTCGTCGCTGGCAAAAGAATATGCATTTTCTTCTTACCACCCTGAAAGTTGTGTACGTTCTGAGTACACCCAGTCACATATGGTCCGAGAACGAAACTTTAGAGATGACTAGGAAGAGGATGAAGTGGGAGAACGACGACTACATATGCTGTGGTCACATTCTAAACGATATGTCTGATTCCCTATTTGATATCTATCAAAATGCTGAATCTGCAAAAGCACTATGGGAGTCCCTAGAATCCAAATACATGGTAGAAGATGCTTCTGCAAAGAAGTTTCTTGTGAGTAATTTTATGAATTACAAGATGGTTGATACCAGGCCTATCATAGAACAATATCATGAAATGTTAAGGATTTTAGGACAGTATACCTAACACAATTTGATGATGGATGAGGCCATCTCGGTTGCAGTTATCATTGATAAATTACCCCCTTCTTAGAATTCAAACATGGTTTGAAACATAAAAAGGAAGAGTTAATTTTGGTTCAACTTGGTAGTCATCTACGGATTGAGAAATGATTAAGAAATCAGGAACTTGATAATAATCCTAAAGAAAAGAACCAAATTGGATCATCTTCTGTCAACATGGTTGAAGGAGATGGAGTCAAAAATTCCAATAACAATAAGAACAAAAGAAAGTTCAAAAGTGGTGATGATAAATTTGCCAACAAGAAGGCTATAGTGACTTGTTGGAAATGTAAAAAGACTGGTCATATGAAAAAGGATTGTCGCTCTCGTAAGGGCAATGATGGCGCTGGTTCAAATGGATCTAAGGATCCTAAAAAGCAACAAGGTTATAATTCTAATTTTATGCAAAATTTTGATAATGTTTTACATTATGTTTCTGTTATTTCTAATGCATTTTATGTTCAGGATGATGAAGTTGCTTGGTAGGTTGATTCGGGTGTAACAAGTCATGTTTGCAAGGATCTTCGTTGGTTTCAAGTCTGTAAATCGATTGAAGATGGATCGTTTGTAAAGATGGGAAATGTTTCAACCGAACCAATCGAAGGAATAGGGCGTGTTTTATTGACTTTCACTTCTGGAAAAACTTTATGTTTAGATAATGTATTGTATGTACCTGGGATTCGAAAGAATCTTGTTTCTGAAATTGTGTTGAATAAGTGTGGCTACAAACAAGTGTTGGAAAGTGACAAGTATATCTTGTCAAGACATGGTTCATTTGTTGGATTTGGTTATGTATGTAATGGTATGATTAGATTAAATCTGAATTATCCTTTGTTTAATGCTTCTGCTTGTATGATTACTTCTAGTCATAGCAATAGTTTAAGCAAATCTGAATTATGGCATGCTAGACTAGGACATGTTCATTACAAGAGAATGAGAGATATGTCTAAAATGAGTTTAATACCTGCTTTTGACATGACACATGAAAGTTGCAAGACTTGTATGTTAACAAAGATCACTAGACAACCATTTAAGGGTGTTAACCGGGAAAGCAAAGTATTAGATCTCATACATAGTGATTTGTGTGATTTTCATGCCAATCCTTCACTAGGCAATAATAAGTATGTCATTACTTTTATTGATGATGCTTCTAGATATTGTTATGTCTATCTATTGCATGCTAAACATGAAGCTCTAGATAAATTTAAAATTTATAAACAAGAAGTAGAACTTCAAAGACAAGATTTGATAAAAGTATTGCGTACTGATAGAGGTGGTGAGTATTATGATCCAGTTTATTTCCAATCAACTGGTATAATACATCAAACCACGGCTCCTTACACACCACAACAGAATGGGGTGGCTGAAAGGAAGAATAGGACTTTAAAGGAAATGGTGAATTCCATGTTATCCTATTCTGGACTAAGTGAAGGGTTTTGGGGTGAGGCTATGTTGACAGCCTGTTATATTTTGAATAGAACTCCAAACAAAAATAGTAAACAAACCCCTTATGAAATTTGGACCAAAAAGGTACCAAATTTGACTTATTTAAAGGTTTGGGGCTGTAGAGCGGTTGTAAGGCTAACTGAACCCAAAATGAAAAATCTGGGTGAAAAAGGTATAGATTGTATCTTCATTGGGTATGCTGAGCATTCCAAGTGTTATAGGCTTTATGTTATAGAACCTAATGCTCATGAAGAATTGTTGTTGTAAAGTTGCTGATAAAAGGGTTGATGTTGAAGAGTTGTTGCTGAATAGCTACTCATGAATTGT